>LGRX02008679.1:0-26032 GCA_001247695.2 Cymbomonas tetramitiformis
GGAAGGTGGGGTGAAGGTATTTTAGAGCAGCCTGCCCGAGGGCTCACCATGCTTTGTCGAGCCTAAATCCATTAACGAATTGAGCGCACGGAAACAAGCGAAGCAGCTTGCGACTTCCAGGATGTCTACGAGCAATCCATTGAAAGAGATCGAGGATCTTGTCGTTCAATGCAAGAGGAATCTTTGCTTATGCATTCGAGGTAAGCACTGCACTGCTAGCGATTACGATTTGATTTGTCTTATTTCAAATGTAAGTGGCCTTCTTAGTTTCTCGGGTTATGTTTTGCAGATGTCGCAACCACCGAGGAGGCGGAGCGGCTTCAATTTCTAGCCAAGCGCGCAAATACTTTTCTTGAAGGGTATGTTCAAATGCAACGTGACATTACGGCAGGAACGTTCGAACTGAAAGAGAAGACATTGTGGGTGCTGCACGAGGCTCCCTTTGAGGTTACTGGACCCATGATGCCTGTTCCTTCGGGTGCTTTGAGCGCGAACGGGCGAGATGCGGAAGTACTGATTGTCGATGAGCCAATCAATGGCTGATACGAATGATATTGAACGTGGATACACGGATGCACAACTGGCTGATTACGTGCAGGGCCTTCGGGACTCCGTAGCGGTTCACGTGCGCCCAGTACCTCGTCCTATCTACATCGGGGCACAAAAAAATACCATTAGAAGACGAGCTCGAGATCATCTTGCGCAATACATTCTGGGAGAAACTGACGACCCGGACTACGATGTGAGCTACAGCAAGATGAAGAAAGGTAGCATGGCTGTGTTGATTGCTCCCGAATCCGAGCAGACTGCCCGGACGGAATACCCGTTTCGTATCGCTCTGGGAAGGAGCCGAGGATGGTCGAGATATCTGTACCTTTGTGAGGTACAAGAGCAGCTGCTAAATGAGAAAGGTGAGAAATGTTTGTTGATGTGATTGCGCGCGCAACCTGCTTTTAACATCACAACGTTTTATATCAATCTAATATCTCTTTTATCTTCTTTCTGGTGCAGGAGAAAAATGTTTGCGGTGGTTGACTTGTGGTACATTTAAGCTCACGAGCGCCTCCCAAAAGGAGGCCCAGAATGCAGACTCCCGGCTTTCGAAGGAGAAGGCATCGAAACCTGAAAGTTTCCGGCTGCATCAACGTACCAAGCAGGTGGCGCCGTATACACCAAGCGAAGTATTAGTAGCATGGGACTGGGACACGGAAGAGGAGCGCCGAAAGATCAATGCAAGCACACAGCGATGGATCCCGGGTGAGCAATATGACTTGTTGGTCAAACGAGTCATCGCCAGCGACATGTCAAAGAGCTTTGAGCCGCCCGAGCATAGAACACCCAAACTCTTACTGCGCGACGCAATCATGCCATTAGAGGATAAAGAGGATAAAGAGGATAAAGAGGATAAAGAGAACGCGGAGGCTGAAGAGGGTGAGAGTTCGGACGAGGAAGCCTCTTTGTCGTCCTTGTCCGATGATGACGACCAGATGTGTGAATAACTCGATCAGTCCGATGAACTTGTATATAGAAGTTGTAAAACAATAGTATATATTGTGAATATCTAATGTTGAACTATCGTGGTATTACCACGTTTGATTTCCTTGCACTCATTTTACCTAGTTCATTTCCTTGCACTCAGATTGTTCGGACGCCCAAGGAATCCTTGGGAACGCGTATCACATGGATGGAACAAACACCACATGTCTGCATGGTCATATAAAACTTGCTTTCACGGCATCCCTGTTCATTTTTTGCTTACGCTCACCATCCACCCACCTCCTACCAACATTCCAAGAACATGGACGCTCAGCGAATCAACCTGACGGTCGATCCGAAACACGTTTTGTTTTTTATTGTTCTGCCCTTCATCCGTGCGAGGTACGATAGGAGAAGGCAAGCGCAAAGGGATTCAGTTGCTAGAATGAGAAACGGCGAATGCCCAGAGTGTATGAGGAAGTATTTTGACCTTTGGGAGGACAAGAATCGATGGAACGATTTATGGCATAAACATTTTCATGAGAGGCACGACCCCGTGTGGCGTCGAGCCTTGGAGTTAGAACCAATCCGTCCCCGTTTTCGTCTGACACGCCTTGGCCGCCATCTGTTATAACTGCAGAGTCACCCGAATTTTCACCCCGACAATCTCGATTGATGACCAGGTATATGTTTCTTTGTTTCTTTGTTTCTTTCTTTCTTGAGCAGGATTGCCTTGCTATCATCCTAGCCACAAATTCTTATCCTCCTGTGAATTCTGTGTGCCCGCAGATGATGACACCATAGAAGCCAGTAAAGATGGATGGCCAGGTATGTGTTTCGGCGTGTTATGCATCCCTATTCATTTTTTGCTTACGCTCACCATCCACCCACCTCCTACCAACATTTCAAGAACGTGGACGCACAGCGAATGAAACTGACGGTTGATCCGAAACGTGTATTGTTTGATATTGTTCTGCCTTTCATCCGTGCGAGGCACGATAGGAGAAGGCAAGCACATAGTGATGCAATTGCTAGAATCAAAAACGGCGAATGCCCAGAGTGTATGAGGAAGTATAACAGGCCTATGTGGCATAAACATTTTGATGAGAGGCACGACCCCGTGTGGCGTCGAGCCTTGGAGTTAGAACCAATCCGTCCTTGGTTTCGTCTGACACGCTTTGGCCGCCATATGTTAAGCACGCTTTGGCCGCCATATCCTAAGCATATGCTCGATTATCTCGATCTCGAATGATGGCCAGGTATATGTCTTTCTTGAGCAGGATTGCCTTGCTATCATCCTGGCCACAAATTCTTATCCACCTGTGAATTGTGTGTGCCCGCAGATGATGACACCAAGCTCCTCGCACACACATCGCGGTGCATTGGCTACTTTGAAGAGGCACACGTAGAATAATAACAATAAGAATAACACATAGACTTCGATATGCAACGAGGTTGTGTCATTGTGAGATGACATTTTGACAATAGTAGGGTGAGATTTGTACTTTTTATGTAACATGTCTTACGTTGGTTTGTAAAATGTCACGCATTATAAAGCCTGCCTATATCTTCATCAGCATTCATTTCTCGCTTTCGCTCACGATAGACACCACCTCCTACCAGTGAGCGACACACCCAGATGCCAGACTACTACATTGTCCTTTTCCGTTTTGTGCTTCCCGCCATCCGGGAAAGACGCCGTTCCCGCGAGGAATGC
The DNA here is from genome assembly GCA_001247695.2 of Cymbomonas tetramitiformis. Lineage (NCBI taxonomy): Eukaryota > Viridiplantae > Chlorophyta > Pyramimonadophyceae > Pyramimonadales > Pyramimonadaceae > Cymbomonas > Cymbomonas tetramitiformis. Next base: position 3,194 of record LGRX02008679.1, read on the forward strand.
TTTTTGCACGCATGGGTAGAAGAACGATTTATGTGGGCCCTTGAAACACGAGTACGCATTACATGCCCCGATATCCCTGGCACATTTACCTCAGAAATCATTGTGTTTCCTGTGACACTTGCGCGGTTTTTTTTTCATCCTCGGAGAATTGTGAACGACGACGTCGGCGGCTTGAGAGTCAATGGGGCGTCCTACTTTAATCGGACTAGCTGGATTTCCGGTATGAATTTGTATCGCAGTTTTAACGAACTCCACCGACGGTGGTTATATGATCACCATTGGGCCTGGTGCAACGGTTGGTTTCGCAACCTCCTTGACTATGACGCTGATGGTAACGAATTCGTCTATGATCGTGAATACGACCGGCCCTGTTGCGCTGAGTGCGGAAGGTCAGATTCACTTGTTATGCGAGTGACTTACCCACATCGATACATATGTGTCGACCGCGCGAGTTGCGAGTTCTGGCAGGATACCGATGATACCGAAATCCCAGAGTTGCTGTCCTCCGACTCCGACTAAGGTATACATAAAGCTCAATACCTCTTACACAGCCTTCATTTCTTGCTTTCGCTCACCATCGTGCCACCCCGGCCACCTCCTACCATTCTGAGAGCCACCCGTCTGATGACAGCCCACGGCCACTTTCTCCTTTTCAGCTGCGGCACAGAGGTCACCTATAGAAGTGTAGCTAGCATTACGAAGCACAATCGAGGTCTTACTGACAACACCTTCGACTAGACGTGAAGAATTACAATCGCTGACCGTCTACACGGATGTGCCCGACAAGTGCGAAATCTATATAATATGGGACCTAAGTTTCCGTGTCGTTGCAAGCGATCATGGCCTGGTGCAACGGCTGATTTCGCAATCAAGTTACCTATGATGGAGATGACAATATATTTTATGCTCGCTTATACACCTGGGCTTGTTGCCATGATTGCGGTTCTCAAAGCACAGTTCTTGAATAATGTAATAATGTAATAATGTAATAATGTAATAATGTAATAATGTAATAATGTAACATACAATGATTATAAAAAATGTGAAGATCGGGGTTCTTATACCATTGCTTGTACCATACACGTGACTTATGATATTTTGTTGCCCGCATCGAGAAGAATTGTTTTCTAGAATAGATGGGTGGTGGCTAAAGCCACCGATTGAGATTCGACCATCAATTCAAATCAAGACGAGTCATCCGCCGACAGTCGACAAGGTCAGTGCAGATGTACCCGTCGCCAATACGGGTAAGATCCATATCAACGCGTCGGCATCGACTGCAGGCAGGCCTCATAGACAACTCGTACCGCGACGGGTAGATCCATTGAGGATCTGCATGCTCGTTGTAAAAGCCGTTGTACCAGGCCCAATGATATTCACGAAGCCATCGTTTTTTGAAGTCGTCGAAATCGATGTAGTCTAGCCGGAATCTGAAGTTGTTTGACATGCGAGGTCCTTGCCAATGGAACCCTTCATCGTCGTAATATGGGGCTTCAAAGTTGGAGGTAGGGAATATCTGCAAGAAATTTCCCCAATCACGAACATCCCCCCAATCGACTTCGAGCAGATCACGTAATTCATAGAAATAGTGAGCCAAAGTTACAGGCATCCAAACATCACCAAACATGCCCGAAAACGTCAAAACTTGTTCTTCCAACGCCCACAAAAAACGTTCTTCGACCCATGCCTGCACAAAGTATTCCTCACGCAATTGACGCATTTTCCGAATGTAAGGAAGAACAATCCCAAACAGGACGTAATGAGTATCCGCCATTCTTGATAATGCAAAGATGAAGCGGTGTGTCTTCCAGGAAGAAATGGAAAATGATCCTCCTAAAGGCCTCAAGCGATTTAAATATTGCCAAGGAGGGCTTGGGCCTCTCAAGGTAAATGCCGCAAACCAATAGGATGAAACCAACAATCACAAGATTGGCCAAGATAAGATTGGCCAAGATAAGATTGGCCAAGATAAGATTGGCGCGGACAAATGTTGGCCCAAGATTGGCGCGGATTGCGAGTTCTGGCAGGATACCGAAGTCCCACAGTTGCTGTCCGACTCCGACTCCGACTAAGGTATAAAAGCTCAATACCTCTTACTTAGCCTTCATTTGCTGCTTACGCTCACCTTCGTGCCACCCCTGCCACCTCCTACCAGAGAGTGAGCGACGCGCCTCTGCAAACTCGTGATGCCTCCAGTGTTAAGGTTTGGTGTGCATCGGAATCGTGCCAGTATCGATGTAGATGCCATTCATCGCCATGTGATGGTGCACATGCCATGCCCCGAATGCAATTTGCACCAGTGGACTTTGACAACGATGGCAAACCGCCCTGTCCGCCGCCCGCCGATGCCTCACAGGCATGATCTGATAATGGCTATGTGGCGCTTTACCCGACGAACTCGGTTTTATCTGTTTTTTGAATTGGTAGAGCCGGAACGCTATCCCGATCGCGCTGAATATGCACGGGGCGAAGCGTGGATGACTCCGCGATTAATGGTTATTCCAGTCGACGTTGTACGCCTATTGGTCTGTTGGTACCAGAATGACGAAACGACACCTTTCGACGAGTACTGTATCAGTTGCGATTGCCTTAGTTGAGCAGGTATAAAAGCTCAATACCTCTTACTTAGCCTTCATTTGCTGCTTACGCTCACCATCGTGCCACCCCAACTTGACACTAGCAACTAACAACTGACCACGCTCAGGCAAACTCGTCATGAAATGCGATTATTGTGACCTTCCTGCAAACGTTCGCATATGGTTTAATGCTGGTTCGCATCTTGTTGCGATAAATGAGCATACCGAACATTTCGCGTGTATGCGTTGTTCTTACGAAATATTCATGTGCGAGGAAGCAATGGACGACGAAGACGGAGTATACTGGGAGCTGATAGATTAGTAGACCATTACTTTCCGGCGTCTGAAAGGCGTGGAATTAACTAATTCGAGATCGCTTGCCTGGTAGCAACTTACGTACTTTGCAATGTAATAGTAACGCTATGATATGTTGTACGACCAGCTGACTTATGGCTTTTGCGACATATATATATTGTAACACTACTAGCACTAGCAAACATTCTACTTGTAATTAAACGAATATACACCGTTCATGCAACAATACCCGTGTGATGATAGTTGTATAGCCGCGTTTTTTGACGCGGGGCTTGTGTTTATGAACACACCCAATCCAAAAAAGATATCTCTCTCCGTTGATTGCTCGATGATCACTCGAACCACAATGGCAAACCGCATAATGAAGGCATACCGTACCGCATAAACGCATACCGCAACCTACGTGGCTGCCACGTGTCTGCATTATACTGCGCGTTATGATGACGTGGCAGGTCACCCGTCGTCTATAAACCGAGAATAGTAACAGAAAAACACCGTCTAAAAACATGCATACTGGTTCACCTATCCCCAATAGTCTGTTATTTCGACGTTCATACGTAAGGATTGGCGAATTCCGATCTCCCATACGTCTGTCCACACGTCGTCCGTACGCATGGGTTCGTTCGGCGACACGCCCCTATGGTTCCCATATATATATGGCTGATGAAGGGGCAAGTAACGCTCGGGCACACCCAGGCCCGGGTGCAATGGCTGTACACACGTGCGGACAAGCGCAAACGAGTGGCGCAGCACGGGCCTCACACTGTCCATACGCCCGTCCACACGTCGTCCGTACGCATCGGTACGACCCAGGGACACGCCCCCATGGTGTCCATGTGGCTGATGAAGGGGCAGAAAATGCTCGGGTACACCCAGGCCCGGGTGCAATGGCTGTCCACACGTGCGGACAAGCGCAAACGAGTGGCACGGCACGGGCCTCACACTGTCCATACGCCCGTCCACACGTCGTCCGTACGCGTCGGTACGACCCAGGGACACGCCCCCATGGTGTCCATGTGGCTGATGAAGGGGAAGGAAATGCTCGGGTACACCCAGGCCCGGGTGCAATGGGTGTCCACACGTGCGGACAAGCGCAAAAGAGTGGCACGGCACGGGCCTCACACTGTCCATACGCCCGTCCACACGTCGTCCGTACGCATCAGTACGTCCAGGGACACGTCCACATGGTGTCCACATGGCTGAGGAGGGGGCAAGCAGTGCTCGGGTACACCCAGGCCCGGGTGCAATGGCTGTCCACACGTGCGGACAAGCGCAAACGAGTGGCACGGCACGGGCCTCACACTGTCCATACGCCCGTCCACACGTCGTCCGTACGCGTCGGTACGGTCCAGGGACACGTCCCCATGGTGTCCATATGGCTGAGGAGGGGTAGAAGCGGCATTTCTCGCAGTCCGCACGTGTGGACATCAATTTCCAGTGGTTCATGCGTATGGACGGCACCTATCCATACGGCCGGGCAGTGTACGGAGCGTCCACACGCGTAATAAAATCAGGTAAACTAGCATACGTCGTCCACACGGAAGCGCACGTATGGACGACGTGTGGATTTATCGTATGCACACCGTATGAACATCACTTTTACAAATTAGACAATTTCACACGTGTGGATTTAGCAAAAAAAGCGTCCATACGGTGTCCGTACGCTATCCACGCGTCGGACGGACGGTTTTCCACGCGTGCGGACAGGCCAATAATTTGTAGGGGCGGACGACGAGGACATCTTGCGGCGGCTTGATGCCCTCACATCTGACTGAGGTTCAGGCCGCCCAAGAGAAGGTGCATTTCACCCACGCATCTTTCGTTCCTGCGAGCGAGCGGTTGAGGAGCATGCATCGGCTCTGGTGTGTGGCCCTGCCGCCGCGGCGGGGATCACGCCGGAGGAGCAGGTTCCGGCAGGTGGTGCGGCGGCATCGGCATCCGCCGTGCCGGCCCCTGCTCGATGCCTGTCTCGCAGGTGAAGGACGAGGAGCCCGCGCCACTCCAAACGGCACGGGTGACCGCCGCGGCGTCGACAGACGGTGAGTTCGCGGGGTTCGTCCAGACTGTCAATCACACCGCTATCTCGCAGATTGACCTCACCGGCTACGACACCGACGACTATGAGGACCTCGCCGACGGCAGCTTCACTCTGAAGCCGCGGGGTCCGCCTCCTTCGGCTAATCATGTGTCCGGACCACCCATGGACACCCAGAGGAAGGGACCATACAGTAAACACTCATATTTAATGAAACAGAGATCTGGCGCCAGCCAGCCAAATCACTAAAATCGTGACCCCCCCTCGCCAGCGCCAGCGTGCTAACGAATTCGTTCATTAGAAGGAACCCGATTCATGAGCCAGCCAGCGCCATTCGTTATCTTCCTCAGCCTCACAAACTGAAATTTTCGAGAAAACTGTGTGCTGATTTTTCGAACGTGGTAAAATGGACCCAACGAGTAGGCATCATATACATAGCTTATACGATGGTGTATACCCCGTAACACCAATGATTACAACAAAATGATGCGCCTCGCTTAGCCTAATGCCATGTGTACCGCGTCAAGCTATGCCAGCGTCAATTTCTTATTTTAAGATTGCCGAAAGCATGCCAGCCAGCGAGCCTTCCTTATTTCGGACCTCTTCCTTATTTTTTTTGGGTCCAGCCAGCCAAATCACTAAAATCGTGCCCCCAAACGGGCTGATTCCTTAACGGTGAATTCCTTAATACTGAGTGTTTACTGTACGGTTGTGGCAAGCCGCCCTGGGGCTTCCCTGACACGGCTGCGAAAAAATATTATTCAGGAATGGATTAAGCCAAAATGGGGAATAGAAAAAAAGTGATGTTTTTCGGGAATAGATTATATGTCGCACGCCATCTATCGTTTGTACTGTACTGTCAACCATGGACTATCACTAGGTACAGTACCGCGGAGGTACAAGCGGTTCAGCGTGTGCAATATTTTGCGTCTGGCACACTCCCTTCTTCTAAACAATTTATTGCATGTAGCATGAAGCATAACTTTTTCCACCATTCGATTCTAAAGCGTTTGTATTCATTAGGTGAATACCTTTCGTTTGAGCTATCGATTGGCCCCATCCGCAGCCGCATCAGCTTAGCATTCAGTTGCGACTGCAAGCTAAGTTGGTGCGTTGTGAGATGGTTTCAACCACTTGCGGCTTTGCATAATAGGGGTTTTCGTGAGAATCTTCTCACGAAACTTGGCAGTGATATTGTTCATAGCAATATCAGTGCACCCTCAAGAGCATATGGCAAGCCGTTGAGTACGCACGAGAACCCCTCCGCTGTTTGAATTTTTATGCGATGTGCATGAAAGTTATAAGGGCCTATCAGCTTAGCTCGCAGTCGCGACTGCAAACTGTGCTGATGCGGCCACGGATCGGCTCAATCAAGAGCTCAAAAAATTCCTAGGAGTCTAAATGATATATCTATGTGTGTTACGAACGTTGGAAAATGTTTTCCTAATCTAATTTACTCGCAAACCGTGTGGGGTATACGTGCAGTGAAGCCTTTTTCACGGCCGTGAATTCCATATTCACGGCCGCTTCACGTGTTCCCAAAGTAACCAAAAACCGTTCGATCGGCGATCGAACGGTTTTTGGTTACTTTGGGAGTGAGATCGTGACTTTAGGCCGAGAAAGGCACACCGAGGAAGGCAAGACAGGCACACCCTACCTGCTGTACTTTTTCGGAGGCTTATATTTTACGTTCCGCGACTGTCCCATTTTACACCTGTGTGGCAGCTGTAAAATGGGACAATGGGTCTTCCGCTGTCGCGACATGTCGCTCGGCTGTCGCTGTCGGGGATCGAGCCCTTTTCCCCCTTCCTTTCCCCGCCTACTAGTCATGGCTACCGGGGGGGAGGGGGGAGGCGGCTTGCATGCATGACGACATGTGATATTTAATCTATTCCCGAATTACATCAAAAAAAATTCTATTCCCCATTTTGGCTTAATCTATTCCCGCATACTGTAAATGCCATGCCACACGGCTGGGCTTTGGGGGATACCTTTTCTCATGTCCCTCGTTCTTTGCATCTCGATCATAGGAGTGGCTGCCGTGTCCGAGGCTCCATCGGCTGCAGGATTGCCTTCGCCTGGTGGTGCTCTCGATTGGGAGACTCCGTCATTTTCCTCCACGAATGAATTTGTTGAGTTGGTGAACCCGGCTCAGGGTTTCTATACGGCCCACGATGTGCCACGGCTCGATCCACCTGACCCCCCTGCTCTCTTTCGAGACCTTGCTCAGGCAGATTTGGGCTTCGGCATCGCCCACTACTACGGCATGGCTCTACATGAGCATGGGCCTCTGGACGTGGACCACTACTACGGTGTTGGTTACTTCTCATCTTACTACGGCATGGACTTCCACGAGGCCACTGTTGGATTGTATTGGGAACTTGTCGACCGACTTCTTGTTCACTCTGGATGCACACTGTCAACATGGCAGTGTGCGGAAATCCGGTGACTTCAACAATTTTTCTGGTTTATGGTTTTGCTTTTGACATCTACAATTACAAGCCCTTCATAAACACCGTTAAATGGCCCAAAGTTCTCACACTCATGGGATACCTCCCTCCTCTTTTTGGTACTGTCCTCAACACGATAGGTGTTCCCCGTGGCAAGATTAAACCTCTTCTTAAAAAACTATCAAGAATTTGTAGACAACACACCAAAAATAGGCGAGACGTGTTTCTGTTAAACACCACCACCACCTTAAACACTGACCCGCATACAGTTGACATCTCGAGCAGTGAAGCCATGACAGAAACAGAAGCTGTGCAACAATCAAACGACTTTCTTCAAACCCTCCTGCAATAATTCTCAAAAATTTGCAATAAAAGATGGTCCCGTGTCCCCAAGGGGAGGGGCCGTCCCCTCCCCTCCCCGCCACCCCCTCTCCCCCGCCCACCACGACCCCCTTCCTCAACGTCTCCAAAACCCCCCTTAATTCTCCGACTTCTCTCCCCACCCGCGCCCAGATTCAGCCACCCCTCCACTCACCCGGCCATGGCTGCTTCTCCATCTTCTAGAGTTTTTTGCCTAGCACTTAGCCTTTTCTCTAGATGTCACCCAGCTGAAAAGTGGGTTGAGCCCCTTTGTGGGCGCGCTATAGCAGAGGGAGTAGCCCTTGGTGTTTTCACTAGCGTGCTTTGCAGGGATACCGCACTCTCAGGACTTTGTCCCCTTTGCTAGCGTAAATGTTTTATTATTATTATTATTATTATTATTATTCTACAATTACTCTTCTGGCTTGCTAGCTCAGTGCTTTTCAGTTGTTTAGCGGGTGCACAATGCCCGTAGGTTTCTGCACTTGTGCTAGCTAGGGGGTTTGCAATGTGTGTATCCGAATTGCACAATTGGATTAGCAGTTAGGTCTGTCAACCTGGCTCCTGCCCTAACTTATCTTACATTTTCTGACTCTCCTAGCCAGTCACCACCCACAGTGGCGGGGTGGTGTGCTGAAATCTGTATAGGCAGCCCTGACCGGGAGTCCCGGTGCAGGCCCCTATGACAGATCACTAGGCCAACCCTGGACTGCTGACTGATCTATAGGTTCGTGCGGTGACGCACGTTGTGTCACAGGTAGGCTAGACTCCGAAACCGTCCGAGACCGTTCCGGGTATACCTAGCTTAGGGTTTATTTATCTATTGAGTTTATCCACACACAGTTCGGGGCTATCTGATATCCAGTGAACTAGGATATTCCAGTAACTACTGGTGATTGTGCATGGCCAAATCGAGGATCTGGAAGGTCTTACTCTTCTTTCAGCGGAATGTTCGTGCTTGTCGGCGCATTCACCAAAAAGATTTTATCTACGTCTATCTTTGACAAGACGTGCTCCACCTGTGAGCGTGCTGAAAAACAACCTGTGGATGAACATGGCCGGCGTCCTGCACCCCCTGAACATGATTGTCGGCGAGGAGCTTGTGGGATCAACTGTGAGTCGAACCCGGATTGGCGTGGTGCTTCCAAGGCCATGGATGCGGCGGGTGCGGTGTTGTGCGTGAAGTCCATTGGAGCCTACAAGTTTTGCCAACCTTGCGAGGTCACCGCCGCCCGCGTCGCCAAGTTCATCGTGGACGAGGATTCGAATATGATCGCGGCCATCAACGACCCAACGGGTGATGTCCCTCGTCGTGCCATACAACCAGTGGAGAAGCTCTCTGACCCCAACCACTTGCATAAGTTGCTGTACAAGGCCTTGGCTGAGCTCCGAAAGGAGAAGCGGTGGGCGGGCGGCACGCTCTCCAAATCGGTCATCGAGTACTTCGACAAGCTCTACCGGTACGTCATCAAGTCGGTGGCGGTGATCGGAGGACCTCCCGGGCGTCGAGACCGAAGATGAGAAGGCGGACTGGATCCAAGGAGCTTTGCTGAACATTGTCGACCACGCCTTCAACATCGACCCCACCCACGCGGCGTGTGGACGTTATCGTGCCCCTTCGCCCCGATGGCTCGTTCCACCCTTGGCGTGTGGCGTGGAGTCGTGCAAGCCGGACTGGAAGATTCACCTACCCCACGGCAAGTTTTTGGTGCGAGATGATCCTCCTGGGTATTACGAGGCCGTCCGTGGGATGTTCATGAAGTTCGCCCACAAGGATACTATCTTGAAGCAACTCCATGACACCGACACAAACACGAACGAGAGCATCAACGGGATGGTGGTGAAGGGGTACCTTCCCGGTGGGAAGGCTCAACATAACGGGGAATCCGGTGTCTACGGCTGGGCGTGCTGCCACACCATCGTGTCGAACAACGAGGGCCATGGTTATCGACAAGAGCTTTGCCGCAGGTTGGGGATCGAGCCACCATCGACCATGCCGCCACTAGATAACGAGATGGACGCCAAGAGGGTAAGCGCGGCGGCCTCACGTCGAGCCTACCATGGCAAGGCTCGCAGGCTGCAGACTAGGCTGGAGAAGTCTAGTAGGAACGCCGCATCCGCGCAGGTCCAAGGGACCTACGAGGGTGGTAGTGACTTAGCAAATGATAAGTATGGTAATGCACTTTAATTTCATAGCATAATATACTCAAATAGTATGAATGTACCATGCATTAGGAGAGGTAATGATATTTTTTTATAAAGTGATAAAAATTTTACGTCATAAAATAAGTTTGGGTTTCGGTATGTGGGGAGCATATAAACCTATAGACGGGTAAGGGAGCATAATGGACCTTTAGGAGGGTGAGTTAGGGACACAACAAATTATTTTCAGCCATTTCTGTCGTTGTATTTTCGAAAAACAAAAAAATTCCGGACAGGACCAGCGAAATCGTACCCTCTGAAGAAAAGAATACCCGTAAAATCAAAATACAACTATAGAAATGGCTGAATATTTTTTATTGTGTCCCTAACTCAACCTCCTAAAGGTCCAATATGGTCCCTTACCCGTATATATGCTATAACGATATGCTTTGGCCACATATGAAGTGAACTCTCAAGTACATTCTCTGGGGATTACACCTACCTAATACTCAAACTGTAATACCCCTAAATTGCTATTTCGGGTAGACAATATTTTGTGCAAAATATTCCTTGCAAGGTTCAATTTGCGCGAAGTGGCGTCCCTTAACTCGAAATACTCATTATTTGGTGATTTGTTGAAATTAATTCGATTTAATGCTATTTTCTGGGTGCACCCTACCCTTAAGACCTTAATTCGTTAAGCGTGACGCGCTTCACACCATGCGATGGATGGTGTGAATCCATTCGAATGATGGGGATTTCTCACAAAGTGTGAAGATTTGCCGCGAAAATGTTAGGACAGCCCTTACGCTTAGGGGTGCATTAGGGGTGCCCAACTAAAGTTGAGCCGTCCAATGTTTTCAGATCGGGAACATCGGAAGGTCCGAAGAGATTCCTGGGGAGCAACAAAGGAATGTATCGTATTTTGATCTTTGGAATCGTATATGGACTGTCGGATTCGGAAAATTGCCACTGTTAAAAATGAACGGACCAGTTTAAGTTGGGCAGCTCTAGGGTGCATCCAGGGTGCATCGCAACGCATGTAACAATCACAATCGTATGCAGCCGAGTGATATCTCTAACCAAACGAGAGAGGGGTAATTTGAAAATTGTTGAACTGTCGCCGGTTCACAGCAATATTCTCATCGCACTTGGTTATCTGGTTTCTAGCAAACCGGTGAGTCGTATTGTAGATAATAATGGACGATGCATCCTGGGAACAGGTTCTATGTCAGCTGGGAACAAGTTCTGATGCCAGCACCCTCGCGGGCGCAGCGGCTGCTGCTGCTCCTGCGTCTGGCCACCCCTCAGCATCGACAACAGCTCCCTCCGCTGATAGTACACAGGGTGATGCCATCAGGGATGCAGCGGTTGGAGCTGATCGTGAGGGTGAAGCAACTATGTATGACACATACCGCCCCAAACAGGTCACCGAAGGTTGTTGCCATCCAGATCCAGTCGTTGAAACAAAATCGTTGGCAGGGGTGAGCTTTCTGCTGACCACTCGTTTGACCAAGGCCATCCAAGGGAGTAATATAGTTCCTACACGTGTTCGAAATATGAAATGTCCTACACCTCTCTGTTGAGCAATGCAAGTATACCTTGTTGCGTTGCTGCGTCAGTTGCAGCGGCGTCGAGGCTCTTTCGTTTTTTTGGTGTCTTCTCCTTGTTGAAGGGACTATCCTGGTTTATTTATCTTCTCCTGCGCTCAGGTCACGCCTTGCAAGGGAAGGTACTAAAACCACTCGGTAAACACGGTGTTGTGGTGAGGCTATGGTGTGGTGCAGGTTACGCCTCCGAAGATAACCTACAAGCACCACTTGGCAGACGTGGTAAAGTCAGGAGCGCTTTCTAACCTCCAATTGGAAACCATCTTGTACGCTTGTGCACGTCACGATGGGAACCGGCTGGAAAATGAAACAAACGAGCGAGCGGGGTTTTTCCTCGGAGACGCTGCGGGTGTTGGTAAAGGTCGACAAATCGCAGGGCTCATATTGGAACACTGGAGGCGCGTATGCGCTTTTAACCAACTGCCATCTGCCCTTGAAACACAGTGTACTTAGGGTTTTCAGCTGAGTTCAATCTGTTATCCAACTGCTCCTTTTTCAATACAGCCTTCCGGCGCCGATTCATAACTGCTCGTGGTTGCTGTAGTCCTTTTGACCTGCGCTTCCGGCTCCAGAGCCCTCCACCCTGACGTCAGCCGTATCCGGCTCCAGAGCCCTCCACCCTGACGTCAGCCGTATCCGGCTCCAGAGCCCTCCACCCTGACGTCAGCCGTATCCGGCTCCAGAGCCCTCCACCCTGACGTCAGCCGTATCCGGCTCCAGAGCCCTCCACCCTGACGTCAGCCGTATCCGGCTCCAGAGCCCTCCACCCTGACGTCAGCCGTATCCGGCTCCAGAGCCCTCCACCCTGACGTCAGCCGTATCCGGCTCCAGAGCCCTCCACCCTGACGTCAGCCGTATCTGGCTCCAGAGCCCTCCACCCTGACATCAGCCGTATCCGGCTCCAGAGCCCTCCACCCTGACGTCAGCCGTATCCGGCTCCAGAGCCCTCCACCCTGACGTCAGCCGTATCCGGCTTCAGAGCCCTCCACCCTGACGTCAGCCGTATACGGCTCTCCTGGTCCACCTTGGCGCTAGCTGAACCTTTTCCTGTCCATTTCGGCGGCAGGAGTTTTTCTTCCGATGCACTGTGCACGACGTGAAATCAGTTGACACTTTTTGCACACGTCATATTCGACTGCCTTGGCACCCTCGTTTGGCATCCACAGGGAGGAGTGTGTCGGCCATATTGAGGACACGGTGCCCGGCCCTGACAAACGCAGGTGCGGACGCCGCCACGTGATTTGGCTCTCCGTTTCCAAGGATCTGAAATGGGACGCGGAGCGAGATCTAGACGACCTGGGAGAGGAGGCGCGCGACATACCTGTGTACCCTCAGGGCAGCTCGCAGCTGCCCGCTCGGGGTAGCCTGAGGAGCCACGGCGTCCGCCAAGGCATCCTCTTCTGCACCTACTCGCTGCTCGTCCACGGCAGTGGCAAGTGCACCACGGCCCCCACCACAGTCCCCGGTGAGGAGGCGCAAGGCGCTATGGATCGAGCAGCGCTCATAAAAAGAATCATATGCCCGGGCTCCCGAGTCTCTCAGGTCCGAGGCACGCCTCTGCCATGTGATGTTTGCTGTTTCCTTCCTCGTATGCGTGCACACACATACCGGTGGTGCATCGCAGACACCGCCGTAGTATGCTGACATACGGATATACCAGGCAAGATCAGATCTCGCTCCAAGTTGAGCTGATATGGGTGGCTCCCAGACACGCACTAGGGTTTCCCGGGCACTCCAGGGATTCCCGAGCACTCGTGGGCCGTGTAAGGCAGCTAAGAGCACAAGGATGTCCGCAGGTGGTGAGCTGGCTGAAGCAGGAGCGGGCAGAAGATCCTCTGATCATCCTTGATGAATGCCACAAGGTGTGGGAGCGCAACCATGCAAGTTCCCTCGATGCACCTCGATCGGAGATGCCTCGCTTCTCAGCGCGCGCTTCCTGGTGTTGCCAAAGTGGGCAGGTGGCGCCTCTGTGGCGAGCCTGCGCTCTGTGCTGTGTAGGCGCTGCGGGGCAGGTGCTGCGGCCCGGGCGTACAAGCACCATCTGGAGGGGAGAGGACGGCGTGCGCCTGCCTCGTGTCCTTGTGGGTGGCAGCTGCCGTTGGGCGCTGAAAGTAAGAAGTTGAGCCGGGTTGATGCTTGATTCAGCGAGACTGCGCTACCATGGGGGACGTGTGCAAGTGGTCACGCTAGCAATGGCGGGCGCCTTTATGCTTTTTACCTGGTTGGTGGATGCAGAGGTAGGCTCTGCTTCCAATGGTGATGCGCGTGGTGGTGGGTCCCGGAGTGCTCCCTGCCGTGTGGACGCAGGCGAAGAACCTGCTCCCAGTCGGGGCAGGGAAGCCTAGCCAAACGGCCATGGTCGTGGTGGCGCTGCAAGCGGTGCTGCCTCACGCCCGCATCGTGTACAGTAGCGCCACTGGTGCCAGCCAGCCCCAGAACCTCGGCTACATGACGCGCCTCGGCAGCTTTAAGTTCGACGGCATCATGGGCCTGCTCGGTACCTTGGAGAAGGTGCGAAGTCAAGCGACAGTGCGCCCCGAGGGCGCATCCGTGCAGCAGTGCACCGCAAGGGCGCATCCGTGCAGCAGTGCACCGCGAGCTTCGCCCGTATGTGGCTCATCTCAAACAGATCACCCCGGTCTCCATGCTCTGGCTCAAGCAGTGGCCAGGCAGCACTTGTGGGATTGGCTCTCTTTCTGATTGGCTCTCTCTGCTGGCAGGACCTGGGCTCGCTGGACGGGCACCCAACCCGGGCTGAAAGTTCTTGCTCGACTGCTTTTCCAGCTCCTGGCGAGCCTCCGCCCGTAACTCCGATTTGAATGTGCTGGCAGTGTAGGCCTCTGTGGGGTGAAGCGGCGGCGGTGGCGGTGGCAGGCTGGCATGGGCGCCATGGAGATGTTCGCCCTCGGGCTGAAGTCGGTCGGGGCTTACGCTTGCCGCGGCCTGTCATACACTGGGGCGGAGTTTGAGCTGAGCAACGTGGAGCTGGAGCCGGAGGCGCGCGTGATGTACGACCGCGCGGCCGAGTTCTGGCAGTTGCTGTTCAGGGTCTTCTCCAAGGCGAGCGTTGGGGGGATGTCCACCGATGGTGTGTGCATTTGAGCCCAGCTCGCCTGTCATGGAACACTTTGCAGCTCGCCTGTCATGGCGGGGCTCGCCTGTCATGGCGGGGCTCGCCTGTCATGGCGCGGCTCGCCTGTCATGGCCCGGCTCGCCTTTCATGGCGCGGCTCGCCTGTCATGGCATACTTTGCAGCTCGCCTGTCATGGCGCGGCTCGCCTGTCATGGCCCGGCTCGCCTGTCATGGCGGGGCTCGCCTGTCATGGCATACTTTGCAGCTCGCCTGTCATGGCCCGGCTCGCCTGTCATGGCGCGGCTCGCCTGTCATAGCGCGGCTCGCCTGTCATGGCGCGGCTCGCCTGTCATGGCGGGGCTCGCCTGTCATGGCGGGGCTCGCCTGTCATGGCATACTTTGCAGCTCGCCTGTCATGGCCCGGCTCGCCTGTCATGGCGCGGCTTGCCTGTCATGGCGCGGCTCGCCTGTCATGGCCCGGCTCGCCTGTCATGGCCCGGCTCGCCTGTCATGGCGCGGCTCGCCTGTCATGGCGCGGCTCGCCTGTCATGGTGCAGCTCGCCTGTCATGGCCCGGCTCGCTTGTCATGGTGCTGCTCGCCTGTCATGGTGCAGCTCGCCTGTCATGGCGCGGCTCGCCTGTCATGGCGCGGCTCGCCTGTCATGGCCCGGCTCGCCTGTCATGGCCCGGCTCGCCTGTCATGGTGCTGCTCGCCTGTCATGGTGCTGCTCGCCTGTCATGGTGCAGCTCGCATGTCATGGTGCGGCTCGCCTGTCATGGCACACTTTGCAGCTCGCCTGTCATGGCCCGGCTCGCATGTCATGGTGCGGCTCGCCTGTCATGGTGCTGCTCGCATGTCATGGTGCTGCTCGCATGTCATGGCGCGGCTCGCATGTCATGGTGCTGCTCGCCTGTCATGGTGCGGCTCGCATGTCATGGTGCAGCTCGCCTGTCATGGCGCGGCTCGCCTGTCATGGCACACTTTGTGGCTCGCCTGTCATGGTGCTGCTCGCCTGTCATCGCCCGGCTCGCCTGTCATGGCGCGGCTCGCCTGTCATGGCGCGGCTCGCCTGTCATGGCCCGGCTCGCCTGTCATGGTGCAGCTCGCATGTCATGGCCCGGCTCGCCTGTCATGGCGCGGCTCGCCTGTCATGGTGCTGCTCGCCTGTCATGGCCCGGCTCGCCTGTCATGGTGCGGCTCGCCTGTCATGGCGCGGCTCGCCTGTCATGGCCCGGCTCGCCTGTCATGGTGCGGCTCGCCTGCCATGGCGCGGCTCGCCTGTCATGGCCCGGCTCGCCTGTCATGGCCCGGCTCGCCTGTCATGGTGCAGCTCGCCTGTCATGGCCCGGCTCGCCTGTCATGGCGCGGCTCGCCTGTCATGGCGCGGCTCGCCTGTCATGGTGCTGCTCGCCTGTCATGGTGCGGCTGCCTGTCATGGTGCGGCTTCGCCTGTCATGGTGCGGCTCGCCTGTCATAGCCCGGCTCGCCTGTCATGGCGCGGCTGCCTGGTCATGGTGCTGCTCGCCTGATCATGGCACGGCTCGCCTGACTCATGGCGCGGCTGCTACTGTCATGGCGGGGACGCCTGCCATGGCGCGGCACGCCTGTCATGGTGCAGCTTCGCCTGTCATGGCGCGGCTCGGCTGTCATGGTGCAGCTCGCATGTCATGGCCCGGCTCGGCTGTCATGGCGCGGCTCGCCTGTCATGGCGCGGCTCGCCTGTCATGGCCCGGCTCGCCTGTCATGGTGCGGCTCGCCTGTCATGGTGCGGCTCGCCTGTCATGGCCCGGCTCGCCTGTCATGGCGCGGCTCGCCTGTCATGGTGCTGCTCGCCTGTCATGGCACGGCTCGCCTGTCATGGCGCGGCTCGCCTGTCATGGCGGGGCTCGCCTGCCATGGCGCGGCTCGCCTGTCATGGTGCAGCTCGCCTGTCATGTCCCGGCTCGCCTGTCATGGTGCAGCTCGCATGTCATGGCCCGGCTCGGCTGTCATGGCGCGGCTCGCCTGTCATGGCGCGGCTCGCCTGTCATGGCGCGGCTCGCCTGTTATGGCGGGGCTCACCTGTCATGGCGCGGCTCGCCTGTCATGGTGCGGCTCGCCTGTCATGGCACACTTTGCGGCTCGCCTGTCATGGCGCGGCTCGCATGTCATGGCCCGGCTCGCCTGTCATGGCGCGGCTCGCATGTCATGGCCCGGCTCGCCTGGCCAGCCCGGCACGCATGTGTCATGGCCGGCTCGCATCATGGTGCGGCTCGCCTGTCATGGTGCAGCAAGCCTGTCATGGTGCGGCTCGCCTGTCATGGCGCGGCTCGCCTTTCATGGGAGTGAGACTCGCCTGTCATGGCCCGGCTTTCGCCTGTCATGGTGCTGCTATTCGCCTGTCCGGCGGCTCGCCTGTCATGGCTCGGCTCGCCTGTCATGGCCCGTCGCCAGCCTGTCTGGTGCGGCTCGCCTGTCATGGCGCGGCTCGCCTGTCATGGCCGGCTCGCCTGTCATGGTGCAGCTCATGTCATGGTGCTACTCGCATGTCATGGTGCGGCTCGCCTGTCATGGCTTCGGCACAGCCTGTCCATGGTGCGGCTCGCCTGTCATGGCGCGGCTTCGCCTGTCATGGCCCGGCTCGCCTGTGGCATGGCCCGGCTCGCCTGTGTCATGAAGTGCGGCTCGCCTGTCATGGCGCGCGGCTCGCCTACTGGCGCGGCTCGCCTGTCATGGCGCGGCTCGCCTGTCATGGTGCGGCTCGCCTGTCATGGCACACTTTGCAGCTCGGCTGTCATGGCCGGGCTCGCCTGTCATGGCCCGGCTCGGCTGTCATGGCGCGGCTCGCCTGTCATGGCCCGGCTCGCCTGTCATGGCCCGGCTCGCCTGTCATGGCCCGGCTCGGCTGTCATGGCGCGGCTTGCCTGTCATGGCGCGGCTCGCCCGTCATGACACATTTTGCAGCTTGTTCTCACTGTCATGGCACGGCTTACTTGTCATGGCCCGGCTCGCCTGTCATGGTGCGGACTCGCCTGTCATGGCCGGGCTCGCCTGTCATGGCGCGGCTTGCCTATCATGGCCGGGCTCGCCTGTCATGGCCGGGCTCGCCTGTCATGGGCGGACTCGCCTTTCATGGCGCGGCTTGCCTGTCATGGCCGGGCTCGTCTGTCATGGCCGGGCTCGCCTGTCATGGCCCGGCTCGCCTGTCATGGCCCGGTTCGCCTGTCATGGCCGGGCTCGCCTATCACGGCCTTCTGCTGCTCTCTTGTGGAGGCTTGCCGAACATGGCCTTCTCCACTCCCCGCTGCGTGCACGCAGCCCATGCAGGTCTCATCACACCGCGAGTGCAGGAGCTGGCAGCAACGGGAACGTGGGAGGTGGCGAGGGGTCTCGCCAGGCGAGTTCGCAAATCACGTGAACATGCGGCAGCTGTGGTCCGCGCATCAGCGCTTCTTCCGCGGGATGCTGATGTGCAGCAAAGTGCCGGCAGTGGCGCATGCGGCTTTGGACGCTATCCACCAGCGGGGCATGTGCTGCGTCATCGGCCTGCAGTCCACGGGGGAGGCCGCCATCGCGAAGGCGGAGGCGGAGGGCAACATCGACGACTTCGTGTCTACCCCGCAGATCGTGCTCAGGGTAAGGCCTCCACGTGTTCCAGCCCTTCAGATCGTGTCTGCCCCACAGATCGTGCTCAGGGCGAGGCCTCCACGTGTTCCAGCCCCTCAGATGGTGTCTGCCCCGCAGATGGAGTCCGTGTTCTCAGGGTCTGCCGCAGATGGCTCAGGGCGAGGCCTCCACGTGTTCCAGCCCTCAGATCGTGTCTGCCCCGCAGATCGTGCTCAGAGGCGAGGCCTCCACGTGTTCCAGTCCCTCAGACCGTGTCTGCCCCGCAGATCGTGCTCAGGGCGAGGCCTCCACGTGTTCCAGCCCCTCAGATCGTGTCTGCCCCGCAGATCGTGCTCAGGGCGAGGCCTCCACGTGTTCCAGCCCCTCAGATCGTGTCTGCCCCGCAGATCGTGCTCAGGGCGAGGCCTCCTTTGCAGGCCGCGCTTGTCGAGTCAAGTGTGGAGCTGCTCTGGAGGGCATCTCCAGTAAGGGGTGCAAGCGCTAGCAGGGACCGGCGAGGGGATCGCTCCTGTTGCAGCGCCCTCGCTGCAGGGCTCTCGCCCCGGCCGGCGCAAGAATGGGAGGGCGCACGGAAGGCTTACTCGGGGCTCTGCCTCTGGGGCGCGTCACTTGCAGGAGGTGATCGAGAAGTTGTTCCCCACGATGATTGCCAGAAACGCGGACGACCACAACCAGAAGTTCAAGGAGCTCTGCGAGAAGATCAAGCCCTGCATACAAGCCTGGAAGCTCGCCACCACCGCGGCCACCGCGGCCAACGCAGACGCCGCCCCGCTGGCCACGGTGAGTGGTCAGGCAGGACCGGGAAGAGCTTCCTCATTGGCTAGGTTCCCATGTCTCCAGGAGGGCCCTCGACCCTTGGACAGGACGCGAGGAGCGCTCTTCAGGGCAGGGGGGTGTCTCCAGCAGGGCCCTCGACCCTTGGACAGGACGCGAGGAGCGCTGTTCAGGGCAGGCGGGTGTCTCCAGCAGGGCCCTCGACCCTTGGACAGACGCGAGGAGCGCTCTTCAGGCAGGGTGGTGTTCCAGCAGGGCCCTCGACCCTTGGGACAGGACGCGGGGGCGCTCTTCAGGGCAGGGGGGTGTCTCCAGCAGGGCCCTCGACCCTTGGACAGGACGCGAGGAGCGCTGTTCAGGGCAGGGGGGTGTCTCCAGCAGGGCCCTCGACCCTTGGACAGGACGCGAGGAGCGCTCTTCAGGTTAGGGTGTTGTCTCCTGAGGCAGTATCTGGCGCCTGCGCAGGGTGATGACGACGTGGATGAAGAAGAGGCGGTGGTGCTTGTTGGTACTCCCCTGGAGGTCCCTGATGTGGCAGCGGACTCCGCGCTTCATCGACTTCGCATGTCATCCGCACACCCTTGGATTATCGTTGGATGCGCCGAATCAGCGCATCGCTTCTTCCCTCCTGTGATTTGCGCTGGATGCGCCAACTCAGCATGTCACCTTTCCCCACCCCTTGCAGTTTGCGCTGCATGACTCAGCATGTCACCTCTCCCCACCCCTTGCAGTCTGCGCTGGATGACTCAGCATATCACCTCTCCCCTCCCTTGCAGTGCGCTGGATGACTCAGCATATCACCTCTCCCCTCCCCTTGCAGTTTTGCGCTGGATGACTCAGCATATCACCTCTCCCCTCCCATTGCAGTCCTGCGCTGGATGACTCAGCATATCCTCTCCCCTCCTTGCAGTTTGCGCTGGATAACTCAGCATATCCTCTTCCCTCCCCTTGCAGTCTGCGCTGGATGACTCAGCATATCACCTCTCCCCTCCCCTTGCAGTCTGCGCTGGATGTCAGCATATCACCTCTCCCCTCCCCTTGCAGTCCCTGCTGGATGGCTCAGCATATCACCTCTCCCCTCCCCTTACAGTCTGCGCTGGATGACTCAGCATATCTCTCCCCCACCCCTTGCAGTCTGCGCTGTGGATGACTCAGCATATCACCTCTCCCCTCCCCTTGCAGTTTGCTGGATAACTCAGCATATCACCTCTTCCCTCCCCTTGCAGTCTCGCTGGATGACTCAGCATATCACCTCTTCCTCCCATTGCAGTGGATGACTCAAGCATATCACCTCTCCCCCTCCCTTGCAGTCTGCGCTGGATGACTCAGCATATCACCTCTCTCCCCTCCCCTTGCAGTCTCTGCTGTGCAATCCCAACACCTCTCTCCACCATGCAGTCTCACGCTGGATGACTCTTTCTCTCTCCTCCCCATGCAGTCTCGCCTGGATGACTCAGCATATCACCTCTCCTCCTTGCAGTTTGCGCTGGATGACTCAGCATATCACCTCTCCCCTCCCCTTGCAGTTTGCGCTGGATGTGCTGCGGAGGTTCGGCTTTCGGCTTCTGCTGCACTGCCATGGCGAGGCCTTCTCGGGGTGCACCGCGCTGCAGGGGAGAAGAGCTTCGACGAGGTGGAGGCGGACAAGCTCGAGCGCGCCAAGCGCACCGGCACCTTCCTCGATCTTAGCGAGGACCAAGACCCGATATTGGCGCGGAGGGCCCCCATACCGCATGTGAACCTCGGAGACCGTGCCATCCAGGAGATGGTGGACAATCTGACTGAGGAGCGGGCGGCCAACGCCGCTCAGAGGTGCGCCAGTGCCGAAGCTCCGCGCACGCCTTGCTCGCCATCCTTCAGCCGCACGCCCGGGGAAGTCTTTCGGAGCTCGGACTCAAAGGGGCTCCACAGCTCCGAGCTCTCCTGCATCCTGTCCCATCTTGCCTCCTCTTCTAAGGGCTGCCCAGGATGTGCGCGCACGCACAGGCACCGCATCAGTGCTCCGGAGCGGCGCACTGCTGAACACGCCAGCTCAGCACTTCCTCTGCTTGCCCCCGAGATGCGTGGGATGCACCAACTCAGCACTTCTGCTTCACGCGCCCTAGCAAGACCTAAGATTCCGAATACTCACTCAGGTTTGACATCCACTCAGGATATCTGATCAACGTTGCACATTCCAAATACTCACTCAGGTTTGACATCCACTCAGGATATCTGATCAACGGTACACATTCCAAATACTCACTCAGGTTTGACATCCACTCAGATATCTGATCAACGGTACACATTCCAAATACTCACTCAGGTTTGACATCCACTAAAGATATCTGGATCAACTATACACATTCCAAATACTCACTCAGGTTTGACATCCACCAGGATATCTGATCAACGGGGTAACATTCCAAATACTCACTCAGGTTTGACATGCACTCAGGATATCTGATCAATCTGGTGCACATTCAAATACTCGCTCAGGTTTGACATCCACCAGGATATCTGATCAACGGTGCACATTCCAAATACTCGCTCAGGTTTGACATCCACTCAGGATATCTGATCAACGGTACATATTCTACGTTGTTTTAAGTGAAGGCACTCATTCGTCGATGTACATAAGATGAACGGATGACAATCCAGGAAGACACTTGGCCTCTTGTATCACAAACCAGAATTCTCGGAAGTGCCAAGTGGTCGCCACTTCATTCAACTCGCGGGGTTATTTTCCCAATGATTACGCTTGCTAAAATACAGATGTCACATTTCCCTACAATTGTAGATGATAGAAAATATATTGTTCCACAGATTTCCCCTTGACTCTAGAATTCTGTGCTTTACGACCCCCCTACATACACGGGATGTGCCCAACTCAGCACTTCTCTCCCACGCCTTATGCACATGCAGGTTGCGCCAACTCCACACTTCTCCTCAATGCCTCATGTAAACGCGGGATGCGTCGAGATCTCATAGATCACTAATAGATGGTGTGGCAGGGAGCTGGCAGATGGTGTGGCAGGCAGCTGGCAGATGGTGTGGCAGGCAGCTGGCAGCTGGTGTGTGGTGGCTGCAGATGGTGTGGCAGGCTGCTGGCAGATGGGGTGTGGCAGGAAGCTGGCAGAGATGGGTGTAGCAGGCAGTTGCAGATGGTGTGGCAGGCAGCTGGCAGATGGTGTGGCAGACAGCTGGCAGATGGTGTGGCAGGCAGCTGGGCAGATGGTGCAAGGTGGGAGCTGGTAGATGGTGTGGCAGGAAGCTGGCAGATGGTGTAGCAGGCAGCTGGCAGATGGTGTGTGGCAGGGAGCTGGCAGATGGTGTGGCAGGCAGCTGGCAGATGGGGTGTGGCAGGCAGTCAGTGTATGTGGCAGGCAGTTGGTAGATGGTGGCAGGCAGCTGGCAGATGGTGTGGCAGGCAACTGGCGGGAAGGTGTGGCAGGCAGCTGCAGATGGTGTGGCAGGGAGCTGGCAGATGGTGTGGCAGGCACTGGCAGATGGTGTGGCAGGCAGCTGGCAGATGGTGTGGCAGGAGCTGGCTGATGGTGTGGCAGGAAGCTGGCAGGGATGGTGCAGGCAGCTGGGCAGATGGTGTGGCAGGGAGCTGGCAGATGGTGTGGCAGCTGGCAGATGGTGTGGCAGGCAGCTGGCAGATGGTGGCAGGCAGCGCAGATGGTGTGGCAGACAGCTGGGCAGATGGTGTGGCAGGCAACTGGCGGAAGGTGGCAGGCAGCTGGCAGATGGTGTGGCAGGGAGCTGGCAGATGGTGGCAGGCAGCTGGCAGATGGTGGCAGGCTGCTGGCAGATGGTGTGGCAGGGAGCTGGCTGACCGGGCAGTGACTGTGGCGCTGACATATTGGGGCCGCCGCGCACCGGTGACCGGGCAGTGATTGTGGCGCTGACATA
>LGRX02008680.1:0-23936 GCA_001247695.2 Cymbomonas tetramitiformis
CTCCATGGTGGAGTGGTCGTAAGCTACAGCAAGACTCATACTACCGGGCTCCCGTCGTGAACTGGTTGAGCAGTCTGTGCGGTGGAGTCATGCCCTCTTGGTGGCCTGCGTCTGATGTGTGCCTTGCTGGCAGCAAGCGCCGCACTCTCCTCCAGGAGAAGGAACAGGGTGTCAAGGTACGCCGCCAGTCTGCCCCCCATGCTGACCCCCTCATCCCCATGTCTTGTACGTGGCGCGCCCCTCTGCCACTACAGCGCGCGTGCCGTGCCAACTGACGTCTGTGGCAAGCGGTGCGGGTCTCGGCAGCTGCGGTGCCCGAGCGCCAATGACACCATCACACGTGTCCTCTTTGCGAGCTACGGCACTCCGTCCCCGTGTGACGGGAATTCTGACTCCGACGTGGCGTCCCTTCTCGGCAGCTGCCACTACGGTCGTACGCTCGGCATCGTGGAGCAGCTCTGCGTGGGTAACAACAGCTGTGAGGTGTTTCCGGGCGGGCCGGAGTGGGGGGAGGACCCGTGCTTTGCCGAAACGAAGCGCTTGACTGTTTCAGGTGCCTACTTCCCGCCTCTCAGCCTGCTGCCCCACGGCGGCGGCCCTTGCTTGGGCAGCTGGGAGGGATGCCGCGGTGTGCGGGGG
Organism: Cymbomonas tetramitiformis; assembly: GCA_001247695.2. Lineage (NCBI taxonomy): Eukaryota > Viridiplantae > Chlorophyta > Pyramimonadophyceae > Pyramimonadales > Pyramimonadaceae > Cymbomonas > Cymbomonas tetramitiformis. Next base: position 640 of record LGRX02008680.1, read on the forward strand.
GCTCTGAGTTGCCAAAGTGTGGACTCTTGTGGATTCAGAGGCACCACCAAGCTGAATCCTAAAGCTCTTCCCCACTCTTTCTCTCCCCTTTCTAACCCTAAGGTCTTTCACTTGCTCTGTACTTCTACACCCTCGCTTTTCCCCTCTACTTCCTCTCTCGCTCTGCCTTGCGCCCTTCTTCTACACCCTCGCTTTTCCCCTTTACTTCCTCTCTCGCTCTGCCTTGAGCCCTTCGCCTGTTGCGCAATGTTGCTTCATGTATTTGCACTGCCCCCTCACTGCCAAACTGACCCCGGGAGACGGGAAGGAGGCATGGCGCAGTGGAGTGCGGTGTGGTGGAGACGGAGGATGACGAGGATGACGAGGATGATGCTGAGGAGGGTGCTAAGATGTACGTTCTCTGTGCTTCTCAGCACTCCCCCCCTCACTGCACGCAGCGAAATGCACATGGCTTTGCACGCGAAGGAGCTCCTTGCGCGCACACCAGGGCCGCCGAGCAATCTGTGCAGCGTCTAAGGTTTTGGGGGCCTTGTGATGGCACAGGGCGGTGCAGGCGGCCACCTCATTCGTGATGGCCGCAGGGGCTGCGTCCTCCCTGGCGACCGTGGGGGGCTCTGGTGGTGTGGCCGGCGAGATGGGCGGCACCACACTCCTGGTCCTGAATCTGCAGATGCTCGCTGTAAAACCCCCTCCCTTCATCCCTCAATCCCTCAATCCCTCACACTCCAACCGCTTCCCTTCCAGCATGCTCTGGTGAGGGAGCCGTGTTGTGGCCTGGGGATTTGCCATGGATTTGGCCCTCCGTCCTCCGCAGTTGCGCCTCGCCTCAGAAGTCCCCACCAAGGGCTCTCGAGTAGATGTATGCACCGGCGTCTCACGCCTAGCAGTGTTGTACACCTCCAGCAAGCGCCGAGTGTGCCCCTACCCATCCCTTCTGGTGTGCGCGATGCCTTTGAGGCGGGCTGACGGGGGTTGCCGATGGGAGGGGGGCGGAGCGTCACGCAGCTCTTCTCCGGGCTGCCCACGGACATCGGAAGTGCGCTGGGCACTGCAGCCGATGGCATGGAGTGGTTGAACTACAATGTAGGATTGTTTGAAGATACTATTAAGGAGACTACGGACTACTTCTGGGTCATCCCTGGCAGCGCCTCCCCCGCGTCCACTCGCCATCTCTCCGCCTACACCGAGCCAACTAAAATCGAGGTTGGTGTGCGCTCCAGATTCTTCCCTCTCTGTTTTGCCTATTGATCTCTTGTGCAGGGCCTCATCGAGGTTTGCGGCGCACGGAATTGGATAGCTGACAGGCTCAAGCTGACACGATTACGTTGGAGCGTGTTCTATCGGTCGAAGGGAAGCGGGGTTTCTGGCTGTGGTATGCAGCGGGCTGATGGACTCTGGGGGAAGGGGGGTGGTGCAGCAACACGAGCTGGATAACTGGGAGTATGATGGCTATGTTGTGGTCGGGGACGATCGCTCTGTGGTGGACCGGGAGGACCCTTGGGGGCTGGCGGGAAGCACTCTGGTGGGATGCTTTGTGGTCATGCTGGTCTCTGTGCTCATCCACACCATCCTCCTCACCATCTACGCACGTTGTCCCGGCCTTGGGAGCACCAACGTATTTCTCTTCACTCCCTACACGCCCTCTCCGCCGTAGCTTTGAGGAAATGATCTAGGAGCTCTGTCTTCCGCGGAGATACACACGGAAGCTGCAATTTGCCACATATCCATGTGGCCTGCGGCTTGCTGAGGTGTGTGTGGGGCGCCACTTGTCATCCTGTCGGTGCCCACTTGCAAGATTGAGAGGATTTTGCGGATGTGTGGGTTTTTGGCGCAGCCCCTGCCGACACTCCTGGTCCATCCGCGGTTGGAGTTCATCTTGTTCACCACCATGGTAACGGGGCTCGGGCGGGTGGCCGGGTCCCTTATGGGATACAACTCATTTGCTGGTTGGGTCGCTGGCCTGACCATCTTCTTGATGGTGGTCGTGTACGTCACTTTGGTGACCAAGTTGATCTATAAAATCGCCGAGCAAAACGAGATTACCCCCCTCGAGTTCCGGCGCAAGGATCAGCTTCAGAGCGCTGTGAAGGGCACAGACCAGTTCTTCATGAAGATGCTGTGCGAGCCCTCCCCACACGCCGATCCGCTCTGTCTGCGCTTTCTGCGCATTCAGCATCTTGCTTGGATTCTGACATACTGCTGAACGAAACAGAATACGCATACGCAGCCCTAAGGAGCGTTGTTTCGACTGGGAGCGTGAACGTGATCCATTCTCGCCCCTCCATGCCGCCCGGTTCAGTTCTGGCTGGAAAGTGATTCCTGCGCGGTGGGGGTGGGGGCGGTCAGGGGGCGCAAGGCGAACCGTTGCCAAGGCATCTGGGTGAGCAAGCGCGCCCTCGAGATGGAGGAAGAGCTGGAGCCGCGCCGCACAGACCGCATTGCCACTCGCGGCCTCGCCATCGACAATATCAACCTGTTGCATGCCCATCTGCAGGAGGACCTGGTGGGTGCAGGGAACCCCTCTCATTTATTGGTGGATGTGATGGGCCGATATAATAATATAATAAGATAAGCAGGCTCTGCACTGTTTTGGCCGTGCTCTGCTGACATCCTATTCTCACTGTGAAGCAACATTGGACCAGTGTCCGCCACCTGATCGCGAACATCCTGTGGTGGCTGGGTAGCTCGAGGGGTCACCTGACGGAGGGTGAGGAGTGGCTACGATAGCGACATCCGTGGGATCGCCTGACGCGGGCGGGATGGGTATTCCGTTGGGCAGATTGAGAGATTCGGCTTATTCTTCGAGCAGAACCAGGGTATCAGCGATGTCGCCATCATGTTCTATGTCTTCGACTTGCTGCGGTCCTTTGCATCTGCCCTCGTCATCGGGTTCCTTGCCGGTGGCAATTACGCTGAAGATCACGCGGCGACATACTTTGGGGTGTGGACCTACTGCCCTGCCGAAATATTGGATGTTGGTCATGGAGGGGAGCCTCTGGGAGCTCGAAGTACTCTTTTAGGGATCCTGCGCTGGTTCCTGAGCATTGAAGCATTGTCCTGAATTCAGACTCCATGCAGCTGCGAGAAATGTGCAAGCGGTACACAACAAGTACTGAGAGGCTACGTTAGATGGCTGACAGGAATCTGGTGTGGGATTTTGTGGGGTGATGGATCTATGGCAGCTGGTGCTGCTGATACTGATCTCAGTACTGCACGTGGCTGTACAGTTTTCTGTGATGCCACGTGTCGACTCATCGGTGAACTGGGTGGACCTTCTCTCCGGCGCCTGCATTGCCACCGCCTATATCCTTTGCCTTATTATTACTGCCAACTCGAACGTGCGACCCACCGCCCACCCTAGACACCTCCCCCTGCATACTTGGCCTTCTGCGAGTGAACCTCCGGACGTCAAGGCGACTACACCACCCGCCGTTTGCTAATAGCTCACTAGGAGGACACTGCAAAACTGATGACAGGATGGCGTCGTGTGCGCAGATGGCAGAAGAGCTGCAAGGTGCAATGGTGATGTTTTTGATTGTCAGCGTTGCGGCACAGGTATTAACTGCCCCCTCGTCCCTCCCCCCTCCCGGCAGCATTGTGTGCTTCGAAGCAGCTTCTCCGAGTATTGTATTGGGAGGGCGATGCTAGGCATAGCTTGTGTAAGTTTTGCACTGCGCATGTGTATGCTGTGGATGAAACTATTTTTCATGCATTAAATATGTTTTTCTCACACAGATACTTTTGAATGGGAGCGACAACTTCTTAGCACTGTATGACAACATTATCGGGAAGAGCACCCAGCAGAAGGATAAGCTTGCAGGCGTCATTCTTGCCCGCAGCATGATTTCCTCCAAGGGCTGGAACGTCAATGTCCAGCATTACGCCAAGGTCCTTCCCCACTCTAACTTCCAATAAACTTAAAGCCCCACCTGGTGTCCAAGATGCTCAGCAATGAAACCATGCGCTTACGACACTGCACAAACCACAACATCATCCCAGATATCACTTACATCAGTTTGAAAGAATTGCGCTAAGTGTGATGGTAGCAAGGAATGGGCTCTCAAGGTGGAAAGGTGTTCTTTTTTGCAGATTTTCCCGGAAACAATGCATGTTGAAGATGAGCAGCAAGTGGTGTGATTGCTTGAAATGTTATCGGGGGGACCTTCCATGCACATAGATTTGCGCTTGCGGCTGCACGAAACAACAGTAAGTTTGAGCACCTAGAGCAGATGATAAGCAATACTCCAATTGCAGTAAACCTATCTATATACGGTATTGTTTATTTTGGTGGTGCAGTAGTGACATAAACACAGTGATGTTCAAAACACAACTTTATTTAGGATGTCTTATATTTTCAAGCCCTAAGTATATAGATGCATGTAATTGCATGCGTGATCAGAAATATGGTACTGTTATATTAGGGTGGTTAGTGACATTTCAAATAGGGCATTTATGAACTAATCACATATGGTAAAAGCCTATAATCATGCATGAGCCGTTACATTCAGAGTTTTGGCTTACTGATATCCTGATTTATCGGAGATTTCGTTTCTTTGTCAGTATCTAGTTGTACTCAGCTTACGATGGTTCGCTGTTGTCGGGTTTTCTGAGATCACAAGTAAATAGGGATATGGCATACATACACGGAGAGGCTTCAGATAGCACTTGAACGACTCGAATGGATTTTGTGTTTTGCAGTGTGCAGTATGCATACTATATGAACTCTTATCGATCGCCACAGGTTGCACCAGAGGGTCAAAGCATCTGAAACTTTAGGTTAATATAGGCGGATGGATTCTTTGAGTATGTAACAATATCCTTATTAATCCTCCCTTTCTATTCGGGATTCTGTCGAAAATGTTTATCTCTAGCAGCCAGAATGGTGTTTCTTATGGTCTCATCCTTCGTGTCTTCGGCAGGGGTGCGGCCTTTACGATCAAGCACAATCGTACTGGCACCATGCTCTAAAAGAAGCTCAACCGCCTTGGGTTGAATCTTAAAAGCAGCGAAATGGAGTGGGTACTGCAACTTGTCGTTAGGTACATTACAGTCGATTTCTGGAACCTTCATCAGTGCCTGCAGCGTATACGAAGGACAGATTTCAAATTTCGGGCGAGCCTCAGGCGAGATCATATAGTTTCAAACCGAAGCTAAAAGCAGGTAAGATATCTCTACGATACGCATCCGCCATTTTTACCTTCAGTACTCCCAAGTGTCCAGCACGACTTGCTCGGCAACACGCCGTGGCGCCCAGGTACCCTCGAACGTTGACGTCTACCCCGGCCGTGAGCAGCAACTCGACAGCTTCAACGTTTCCTTGGTCAGAGGCGTAGATCAGAGGCGTGTTTCCGGTTTCATCCTGCGTTCTGAGCTGGTCAACCGAAAGGGAACGTAAAGTTGCCATATCACCGTTTGCAGCAGCGATCGTAGCAGATGTGGTAGGTGTTGGGATGGGGTATTTTTTCAGTGCTCCTCCTAAATCGCCTTCAATTTCAAACCGCTGCCAGAGTAGACTGGGAAGTTGAAATAGACTCTCGACGCATATATCTGCACCACCGTCTGAACCATCTTCCACAAATCTTCTACCAGTATCAAGTAGCACCGTCGTGGCGCCTGTGCAAACCGTGCGACACTGACTTCAATGGAGCGGTCAAAACAGTTAAAACAGGGAACCCGAAAATAAGATGCATTCTCACCCGCTGCCTTGCCAAAGGCAACGTCGTTTGATGGGCTGTCGCCTATCATGATCAGTTCCGGTCCAGGATCGACGCCCCACTCTTTCGCGATTAGATTCAGCGCTGTCGGGTCTGGTTTAGCTGGGACTTCGTCACAACGCGAAAACGCAATGTCGAGGGGAGGAAGGCCAGCTGACTTCCACAGATTGGAACGAAAGTGATCTAGTGTTAAACTTGAGTTTCGTGTTACTAGCCCTGTGCGAATATTATGGTGACCAAGCCATGTCGCCAACTCTACCGTTCCTCTCATCAGTTTAAGGGTGTTTCTTCCCTCTTCTTCCATCATATCAATTGCCTTCCACGCAGCTTCTTTTTGTGCTGGCGGCCTAGCGTTCACCACCCGAATGAGGTCTTCCGATAAGTCAACGTTGCATCTCTTGTACATTTCCTTGAAGTCAAGGTTTGGAACAGTGAGAGTTCCATCCATATCGAATACAATGCCGCGAAGTACAGGGCGCTGCATAATCTTTGTTACAGAACAACCAAAAGGTCTAGTCATGTAAGTCAAATCTAAGCCAAATATTCCCGAATTCTGTACTAACTACGAGGTACGGAACTATCTTCCTAGAGCGCGCACTCAAGGCTGGAGCACGTTCTCCTTTCTTGGTTATCAGTCGTGGGCGGGTTTGTATAGTTAATGAATGTCTGGAACAACCCAGGCTGGTAGCGTCCTGTTGATTTCTCTTTCGACAACGGCGTCAGTAATTTTACCCGCGATTTTCTTGTAGTGCTCAAAATGTAACGTGTGGTACTCTACGGGGCACCAGACAACAACATGAATATCACTGCGAGGTTTTCATTCTCAGCTCTCAGGTCTCAAGTCTGAAACAAGTTCATTTTTCCATCTTTCGATCTTTTCAGAACTATACTACTGCTCAATTGTTCTATAAAAATAGGGATCTCCCTGTATAAAGTGAACGTTAAACGATCCGATTGGACTGTGCAGTGTGTGTCACGTTTACACGTGTATGCAAGATTGTGCTGACTCTGCGGACGTGCGGAGGTTTTGGAAATTATTGTCCGGTGTCACTCCGGTTTACATGGCAGATGGCATACATAGACGTGACTGACACTCCATGACGTACCGGAATCTTTCATCTCCATGACATGGCGCATGTGACCAGGCATAGGGATAGGCTGAAGCGTTTTCCATCTTTTTTTATTACGCTCCGTCGATTACGATTCAAGCTAACAACCACGCGGCGACTCGAGATTTCCGTTTGCGACACGGTCAACATCCGCCCTTCCACGTGAACAGAACGAAGCGAGAGCGAGAGTGCGAGACGGTTGCTGTCGATTGTGCTCTCGCGTCTGCTGCCGGAAAATTGGCTCGCCGCACGACGTTTTTGACCTCACCGCCGTTTTCCTCGTCGAACGTTTTATTTTCTATCAACCAGACGAGAGAGAGAGTTTTCAGTTTGAGTTTTGCTGAGTTTACCAGCTGCCAGAAACTGAGTTTACGAGCTGCTTTCCATTCTCGTGTCGCGTCGAAAATCGCGATCGGCCGCGCAGCGGCCACACGACAGCTCGTAAACTCTCGGTCTGGTCTCACGTCAGCCAGACGAGAGCCGAGCCGGACGGGAGGAGCTCATACAACAGATCCAATCCAATCGAATGAATAATATTTGTACATCTCATGCGATGGTGAAGGCTCGCGCACATAATGCAGAACGAGAAGTCGGTGTAGATAGGCGATATCAAATTGGCGCATGCATGTAATTGATTTTGCGGGCAGGTTGACGACTACTTTTCGGTCGTCCATGATTGTGGAGCCGCGCGAGTGTGTTTTTTGGGTCTCAGTCGAACGATGAAGCACCGCCACCTCGGAGATCAGGTCACTTGATAAGCGTCGGATATTCGTGTGCAAAGGACATTAGGTTCGTGTGGAAAGTCTTATTTGTTTTACCAAAGCAGGTTTGAAATAAATAGCACTGGAAAACATGTCGTTGAAGACGATCGACTGCATATTAATCGGAGGTTATGTCGCCATGATCATGGCGCTAGGCGTATTTTCAAAGCAGCTGCTGGCGTGGTGGCGGTCCAAACATAGGTCATACTTCATCCCGTTGGAAAGCGACGACGCGGGCGTATCACAGAGAACGCGAGGTTAAACTGCCACTGCTCAATTGTCTTCTCTCGCTCTGTGCTCTCCCTCCCTCAGCGTGTACTGCGAGCCTGGACTATGGATACATGTATACGCTTTGTTTGTTCGCGCTCGCTATGGTTTGAATACTAGGTTGCCAAGCACTGAAGAATGATTCGTTGGCTAGAGAAGGAGTACCCGAGACATGGTTTCTTCGCGGTGTCTGTATTATGTATATACATATATCGACAACTGTTTGCCACTGTAACGATGTCTGCCTACTTCTCAAGCTAGGCCTTAACTGTTCACTATCGGGGAACCTTTTCTTGCAGATGTTAAGCCTGTTGGGGATAATCCGAACGACTACTTTCTGGCGACACGTGACACCTCGTGGTGGGCTGTTGCGTGTTCATACTTCGCCTCCAACATCGGCTCCGATGCCATCGTCGGCACGGCTGGTGCCGCAGCCACGTGTGGGCTGCCAGTGGCCCTGTTCGACTGGGGATCTGCCCTGATCGCGTTCACCTTACTTGCTTACCTCTATCTGCCCGCTTACTATCGCTTAGGCATCTTTACCATACCGGAGTTTCTGCAGAGGCGGTGCGTTTTGTCCAAAAAGTTCGCAGCTGCAACTTTCACTCTCCCGAGCATGATTTATTGTACCATGAATAATTGTGTAGCCTTGTGAATCCATGAACGAACCCTCACTGCTGTCCGTCGTCGCGGCTCTGCGTCTGAATTCTGTGCCGATGCGTATGCGATCCTTTCCTACGGCGGGTGCTTAGAAATATGATTTGGTAACCGAAAACAGGATTTCTCGTCTTCTTTGTTTTCCTTGAGACTGTATTGCACTCTACAGCCTGTATCACAGCAGTGCGGTCGCAACCTTCGATTCTCATTGCGTGGGGTTGTGCTGCTTTCTTAAAAGGGCCTCCGCAAGTCCCTTGCAGATTCTTCACTGGTTTCCGCGGGAAACTGCTCATTTCCCCCGACATCATCCATTTTTGCACAGCGACGAATATGTTTCGTAACTTAGGTTTCGGATGGGGAAAGTGTGCATCAGATACGGCAATGGCATGCGCACTTACTTGGCATGCATTTCGATCTTTGTCTACACCTTCCGCATCGGAGCCAACCTATATGCAGGTGGAGTGGTCCTCACAACCGTCCTCGGTTGGTCAAAGTTCCTATCTCTGTGGTTCCTTATCGCCTGCACTGGGGCTTACGTCGTGATCGGCGGTCTGCATGCAATAATCGTCACGGAGGTTCTGCAGACGGCCTTCCTGGGGCTCTCTTCAATCATAATGATGCTCTACTCCCTCCGGGCAGTGGGCGGCTGGGCGGCACTTCTAGAAAAGCTTCCAGGATTCTGGCTTGTGCTTCTGCAGGTGAGACCGCTGCTGAATGCCGACTTGAAGCTGCGATGATGCCGGAAATGCGGTTTTTGTTACAACGCTCTGAGCTGACTCCACATACCTCGTGACGGCACGCCAGCAGAAAGGAGACCTCGCAGTGTCAAGTGGGCCATAAAAGCATCAGGATTTCAGCGCATGCACAGGGTTTAAAAAATTTAGTGAACCGAGGGTCAAAGGGATGGCCCGACTCACGTGTGCAATGTCATGAGACTCGGAGAAGACATCCTGTGGAGTCGCACAGTGGTCCGAGACCTGCAAAAGACACTCAGCTGACTTTTGTGTCAAGCTTTATTTAACGGAGTTGTATGTAAAGGGCCCTGGCGACTCCGAAATAGCTCTCTTTACTGTTAACCCAGTCATTATGCCTTTAGTGCAACGTCCTACACGTTCGTCAGGAGTGAAGTTCCAAGATGTCACGCAAAATACAGAAGCCCGTCTCAATCTATGCCAAATCTCTCCTCTCACAGGCTCGGGCCGGTTCTGTTGCAGGATGGGGACGCATTCGAGTGGGAGCCAGCGCCGTACCCATACCGGTGGCTGAGCATGCTGCTCGGCTTCCCCTTCCTCACGTGTTTCTTCCACTGCGCAGATCAGGAGATGGTACAGCGTGGGCTTGCCTCACGCAATCTCGATCATGCACGTGGCGGCGCTATCGCGGCTGGGTTCCTTAAAATTCTCCCTCCGTTCATATTCGTCTTTCCCGGCATGATTGCCCGTGTGCTGGATACCGAGGAGGGGTGGGGTGAGCTCGGGTCCGTGATGCCGCCTCCTCCGATGTTCCCTGCTCCTCATCGGGAAGTGAGTCAGCAGTCGCTTGACCACATTAGAGTTACTAGGGTTGTACTCTGCCAATTCATCACGGAACTGTTCACCGCAAATGCCATGTTGACCTGGGATGGTGCAACCATCGGTTTCACTTGGAACAATATTGCCTCAAAATAATCTTTCCACCGAGACGCTGACGGCTCGACCCTTATCACGATATGGCAGGCATGTGTGAGAGAGTTTCTCGGGCTCCGGGTGCGCTATTTCGGGCTCCGGGTGCGCTATTTCGGGCTCCGTGCGCTATTTCGGGCTCTGGCTACATATGTAAGCTTGTGTCACTTTCAAAGCTCTGAACGGTGGCAAATCGTTGTCTTGTACCAGGTGTGGGTCCGACTACAAAGGCACTTGCAGCTCTGCTGACCGTGCATTTCCTCTGCTGGTGAATCGGCTGCTCCCATCTGGCCTAGCCGGTATCGTGGTGGCGACCCTTCTGGTCGCACTGATGTCTTCCCTCGCAGCAGTCTTTAACTCCATCTCTACCGTATTTACTCTGGACATTTATCAGAAAATCCATGCTCCGGGGCTGCGATGTCAGCTGCGACGCAGCTTAGAGTATTTTGGAATTAAGGACGTAGCTGAAGACCCATTGATGCCGCCTGCCCCCGGTGGAGATCACCAGGTGCGTGCAACCATGTGGGGGGGAGATCTTGCCCAATGTTTTTCTCACCCGTGCGCAGCCATGCCGATGCATATCATGAGCCATGTATGTATCATATTCGTCCCGCGTACGCGGCTGTCTAGTTTCTTGACTAATTCATCAGCTGCCCTTCTCTGCTATCACGTAACCGAGTTCGCTGTGGTGTGCATATCATCTGCCACGTGCGCACGGCTTTATGCAATCGTGGAAGCATACAATGTGTCTGTCACAACTGTTGAAGTTGTGTATATGCATTGGACCCCATCCGCCGTGAATGCAGACAGTGCACACCTCTTTGAACACCACATCCACGGTACACGCAGTTGATAGTGCGTCGTGCAGGGCTCGTGGGGGCGAGTGGTGTGCGCGCGGAGTGGTGACGAAACATACGCCTTATCGTGTGCGCGGAGTGGTGGCTGAGGCATAGCGCATCATGTGCGCGGGTGGTGACGGGGGGCATGGCGCGCACCATATGTGTGCGCGGAGTGTGACGAGGGCATGGCGCACATCATGTGCGCGGAGTGGTAACGAGGGCATGGCGCGCACCATGTGCGCGGAGTGGTGACGAGGGCATGGCGCGCACCATGTGCGCGGAGTGGTGACGAGGGCATGGCGCACATCATGTGCGCGGAGTGGTAACGAGGGCATGGCGCGCACCATGTGCGCGGAGTGGTGAGGAGGGCATGGCGCGCACCATGTGCGCGGAGTGGTGACGAGGGCATGGCGCACATCATGTGCGCGGAGTGGTGAGGAGGGCATGGCGCGCATCATGTGCGCGTAGTGGTGGCGGTGCGCATGCAGTTGGTGGTGCACCTTTTCAATCTGGCATCCTAACTTCCATGCGAAACGCTCCCCTTGTCCAACATCAAATGCACTCCCATGGCATTCTTGTCTTCCATGTTTATATTTCATCAATTGGTTAGCAAGTGATGTCCGTGAATTTCGGCATTCTCTTTCAGATGAACGTCCTCCAGAGCTGACTAGCAGCTGTAAGAAGCTACTGAAGCTCGCAGACATGACTATTCGCATTTTCCTCAACTTGACCTTCGCATGTTTTGCTGAAATCTGGCATTCCTAAATCTGACATTCCTAAAGATCATTCACAAGATCCACTATTGTGCACTGAGGATACTTTTATTAAACTTGAGATTGCCATACGGCTACGGCGGGGCAGATAGTCCTTCCTAGGGTGAGCTGAGAACAAAAGAAACAGAGCTGAGGCTTCAGAGCATCCAAATGCTGACATTCCAATCTTCCCATCTCGTCTTAAGCCCAACAGCTGTCTGTTTGTTGCTCGGTCTGTTCTGTGACCTCTGATTGTTCGGAGAGGCCGCAACAATACCGCCGTGTTCCGATTGCAACATTCATTTTCTCCTCCCGCAGGCGCCCCAGTCCTTCGAGATGCAACACACGAAATATCATCAATCAGATGATGAGAGTTTAAATTCTTCGCCGTCTACAAACGAGCAACAAGAACGGCAGTCGGGAGCCGAACTCGTGCTCGTTGGGCGGCTAGCTGCTGGAGCGTCATGCCTAGGAGGCCTGCTGTGGGTTCCCCTGTTAGAGGTGATGCCGGCAGGTGCGATGACTGCTCGGTATGCCCGATCAGGATGTGAGAACCGAGATGCATGCCCCTTGCACCTGCAGTGCTGCATACATGCATCCATGAATGGGCGCGCAAGTGATGATTGAGAGCATTTTCAGTATCCTGCAGAGGCCGCCATAATGTGCTCTGATCGAGAGGCTGTCATAATGTGCTCTGATTGAGAGGCTGTCATAATGTGCTCTGATCGAGAGGCTGTCATAATGTGCTCTGATCGAGAGGCTGTCATAATGTGCTCTGAGAGAGGCTGTCATAATGTGCTCTGATCGAAAGGCTGTCATAATATGCTCTGATCGAGAGGCTGTCATAATATGCTCTGATCGAGAGGCTGTCATAATATGCTCTCATCCAGAGGCTGTCATAATGTGCTCTGATCGAGAGGCTGTCATAATGTGCTCTGATCGAGAGTGTCCGTCACAGTTGGAGAGCGGATGTATATCACCATCGGCTCATGCGACGGCACAAGTTTTTACAATCCGAAGTGAGTGCTATGTGTGGTCATCGTGCAGGGTTGTACGCAGTCATTCAAAGCGTTGCAGCAGCAATTGGCCCCCCCGTCCTGGTGATCATAACTTTGGGGCTTCTCCCAGATGAGTGGCGCCCCCGAGGGTCATCTGCTGTTGTCAGCTTGGCATGCGGGCACGCAGGATCCTTGGCGATTGTCACTGTGCGCATGTTGCAGCTTGCAAAAGGAAGCTGGCTGGAGGAATACTGCAACGATTTCATCCTCAGTGCAACATTTCCTGCCTTGTGCACCCTTGTGGTTCTAACCACTCATATATGCTACAGCAGATGGGGGAAGAAATGCATAGCACGCGGCGATGAATCATCTTTGGGCCAAGATAGCGAAACGCGTCATCACGACCTCCCCTCTGGTGTGGCCATGCTCGAAGAGCGGGGTACAATCCATATCTGCAATTATATTGGAACTATCGTCTTATGGGGGATTGTGATAATGCTGTTTATTTACTTCAAATAACTCAAATGTCATTTTTAAAGGCTCACCCTTATATTTTATGGGGTGTGTTATCTTTCTTATTCACTTGTGGTACATAATACGATGTAGCAATAAGTGGTTTCGGCAGACACCCAAGATGGATAGCGTCGCAGCACTTGAATCGAACACTTTGAAATCCACTAAATGAAGTCATATGTCTGCACAAGTCATATATTCCACACATCTGTACAGCTCCTTGGAAAAGTGTGCAAGATAAACATGCCCCAGTACTGTATATTTGACTGATATGACCTCTGAGTGACTCACTGTACGACCGTCGGACTGTCGAGATAAGTGTGCGGATGACGAAGAGCAGGCCCTTATTGATCGTCTATATGACCGAGTCATACGAAGACCATGAGGAGCAAGTCGAGGAGAGTCAAACGTCAAGGGGTATGAAAGTAAGGGGATAACACACAAAGTGTGAGGTTTGGCGGATATATTGGACGCTACCTGGCTAAGCCGTCATATATATAAAAGCATATGGATGCCAGTCGTTCGATCCGTTGCGAGTCTTGTATTTCTGCTTATCGCTGTCGAATGGAACTTTGTACCAGCTTTCATGTCCCTATTACCAAACTATCAGTCTAAATCCTTTCACCAGAAAATTTCAACGTACTGATTTACTAAGGTCCTTTGATTATTAACAATACGAAAGATCTTTTCCAACTACCTCGTTCATGGGGACTTGAGTTCAAAACCTTTTCGATCCGCACACCACATGTATATTATGACATGTATAATAAGTTTTGTTTTATCACGAGCGGAGGAAGTAAGGATGCAGTTCACGGCATCTCGATCGATGCGTTTTTCTACTTCTCATAATTTAACCTGTCTCATAGTCCAGCATCTCAGCACCTATGGTCGCTGATATCCATGCAGGCATCCATGAAATCTCGCACAGACTTCAAACTGGCACAGGAAACATGCTGAATGCGAAAAAATAATTTAGCGTCACTTTGAACCATAATCGATCTGAACAGCCAAAGTCATAAAGTGGCCACATTTCCAACCACCACAAAGAGAATCAGAAACTCTGGTCAGACTTCAAAAGCTGTTTGTGTCCCTTACATAAAACCGGTATATGTGCTGCACGGTGATGGGCTTTCAGTTCCCAAGGCCATTGGTGACTTGGCTAGCATCTAGCTCAGTAGGAGTATCCCTACCAAAAATTACAAGCATAGCTTTAACCTGCACCGCCATCAAGAAAAAGCTCAGTAAATTTGTTGCGTTGAGCCAGTCAGGACACCGACGTTCAAGACTTCTCGCAGCAGGAGAGTGTAGCAAGAGTACTGTGCTGGCAAACGGCGGCACCTTATTATGTTTCGGATCGACTTGAACTACTTGGCCAGAGAAACCCTTGAACGGCCCTGCCGTCACCTGTGGGGAAAGGGCCTCCAAGCAACGGTCAACACCCCTGAAGTACACAGCCTTCAAGAATTGAGACGAAGAAAAACTCTTAAAAGCTTCGTGTAGCGCGACCACACCTGAATCACCTGCCCTTGCTGCACCTTGAAATCTGCAAGTTCCTGCAAACCAACGAATATGGAAGAAGGGCTCAGTCGCTTACAAGTGAAAACCTACTTCCCTCATTCTCCTTGGCATATGTGAGTACTCGTTCTTGAGAATCCCGGCAAAAAAAGGAAGTACATGCTCGGCACAAAGTGTCTCTCGCGTTCCCTTTGGCCCAGCATCGCAGGAAGCACCAAGCACGCGAGCTTGACAAAAACCGTACTGTGGGCAACACTATATGTCGCAGCAGCATTTGAAGTTCGTCATAGTACCAATCAGTTGCTCCCAGCGGCCTGTGCTGTGGTTCCTCGGAACAAGGTATCTTACCTTTCGCTGTTGCTGCACTGCATCGGTTGGGGCATCTTCAGTCTCAGCGAGAATGTTCGCGATCTCCTCCTCCCCCATCGGCAGAGGCAAATGCACAATGTTATCTACTCGAGGCCTGCAGCTCCACCGCCCGCAGCCAGGTAGCCAGAGTTGAAGACAACTTCATACGTATAAGTGCATCTTGAGTGCGTGACGAACGGACTGACAATGATGCTGCTCTGAAAGGACACTGACTGAAACTGCCCCAATCTGTGTAGCCCGGTCAAGGCAAAGACAGGAAAGGTCCATCGCGGTGGAACAACGAGTAAAAGAAGTGATTGAAATGACAACGCATATCCTAGCAACTCGAGCAAGGTAACACTAAAAGGCCATTTTCTGAGGCAGCCTGGAGCTTTGAGCACACCGTTTGCTCACTCAAGCCCGCCCGTGCAACGCGCCAAGACGACGTAGGCTCTCGCCACTGCGCAGAGCTCAGTGATACAAAAGCAGGTACCGATCACGAGCTACGGGAACCAACACAAGAGCAGGGAAGAGCGTTTCCAAATTTGACATATTCGCACGCCCTTCAATGCTTCGCTTAGGCTTTGTGGTCGCCGTGATCGAGCAAGACCGAAGGGAAATGCACGTACCCGAAGCGGTCGATGGCGCCTAAGAAGCCCTTGACATGGCTCCGGCTCGAAATAAGCGCGTGCAGCTCATTGTCCAATTTACATTTCACCTGAAAACGACGATTGCTTCAGTTAGCGCAGGACGAAATAAAGGGGTGGAGCAGCAGGAAACAGGTTGGCGGAGGTACTTGAGGTACGATACGTTCGTAGCATCGGGGCACATAACTTTGTGACGCTCTGCTGTAGGAATATAAACTGACGTGTGGCTCGTGTTTGCTCGGAGATTCAGGGTCCAAGCGGCCTGCTGAGCCTGACTGTACTTTTAAAAAATGACTTCTACAGCTGGGGCGGCAGGCGGTGCAACCAGCAAGGTTTCCATACACCGCAGTTTTAAGAAACAAAGACATGCGCGACCAGCACACGTGGATGCCATAAGGCTTCAACCAGAGGGTAGCCGAAGCACACGCAGCTCGCAACTGCCCTCGGTCGGGAATACGATCGCAGCTGCCTGAAAAACCTAAACGAATAAACCCGAGGCTCCCTCTTCAGCGTGCTGAAAATGGTCCTGCAACTTCGGGCGCGGGTGCCTGGCTAATATCCGCGGGCTCCGGAGCCCGGGGGGGACATACCAACACGTATGCCGGTAGCACTTTGACCTTCAGCATTGTTCTGCGCTGCGTGCGTGGATTAACGCCTTCCTCCATCTTCTCGGGAACCCATGTCTGAGCGTTCCAATATCCCACACGTGAGCAACGGCGCCACTCGACGAGGCCGGTACCGCCAGGAGCTCTGGAGGTGTACCTTGTGAATACGACGCTAGAGTGATACGAAGGACCTGAAGAATGGGCCGAAACCAGAAGGGAAGCATGGAAAATACACGTCGATGGCAGGGAGGCAGGCCAGTCTCAATCATGAAGCTCTTGACGTAGGGAGAGGGCAGCCGATACGTGCAAGTTCGGCAACCGGCAGTCCAGCGCAGAAACAAAACGTCGGTTGCGGAGTTGGCGCCACTTGCGAGAAGCGAGTGCAAAGCGCAGGAAAGACGCCACGTGCCAGGTTTGAGCACAGTGCGAGATCAAGGACAAGAAACCTGCGTCATAAGTGAAAACGAGGTTTGCGACGCGTGAATATCCGAGACACACTGTGAAGGGAGGCAACACCTCAAGCTTAAACCGCGTTCCGGTTTCACCGATCCATCCGTCAAGCAGCTGTAGGAAGTCCTGGGCGGTCTTCTCGCGGCCAGGAGTGACCTGCAGAAGGAAGGAAACACCCGGTCGCCAGCAGTCACAGACGGAACTGTCAGTGCGCTCCGACGGCAAGCATCTTTTCAAACAATACTCCGGATCAATATGGATCCCTTCACATGCGATCAGAGCTTCTCGAGAACCGGCTCTTCAAAGACGCTTCACAGATTTCGTTATCTGCACCAGTTTCGGGACTCTCGCTTAGCGTACTCAAGCTGCTATCACGCAACGTCAGCACGCACATGACATCAAATGCGGCACAGAAAGTTGAGCGCGACAGGTGCAGGGTAAGAAAACTATTCTAAGTTCTGACAGTACGGTGAGGGCCTCTTAGACAAACATATTTATGGGCGTGGGAAGACTGGCATACCGCGACACAGTACCAACGCTCTTCTCCTTCTCCGTTGCCTCCGAAATCCAATTTGAAGTTGGCACTGTGGAACGTGGCAAAGCAACACCAGTCGATTTCTCCGCACAGCCATAGTGCCACTAATGTATCGACAAATGTGTGTACGAAAGGCGGGCACTCACTCCAAGGGCTTGGGCTTCTCCTTGATACCGGTTCGCTTATCGACCGGACCGCGACGAGTAGACGCCCCCCACACCTTCCCAGTCCCCTGGCGAGCCTCCCGCTCAGCTGCTCTGGCACGCCTCCGCCTGGTTTCGAGCTGCTCGGCGACACTGTCTTGCGCCGTCTTGTCTGTGGGAACCTTGTCGGTGTCTGGTGCGGCATCGTCTGGGAGCACGGAGGAGGTGCTCACAGTCATCGATACCGAAGAAATTCTTTTGAATTTCTCGGTGCGAAGACTTACACTGAACGGGGTTGAATTCTTGGAAGAAAGACCACTCGAGCATACCCTCACAACATTTTCAACCCGTGTCACGGCGACATTGCTTGAAGCTCGGAGGCCACACCGTGAATCTACAGTGGCTTTCATGAAAACCATATTGAATTATCTTATCAAACTGATCAATTAATAAGTTGCATGATCACTTTGTGCACATAAACTTCCCTGGGAAATTCGAGCACAGCACGCTAAAAATCACGTTGACGGACGTTTCACGGTATCGGTTTATACAAGTATCACTTTCGGTTTGCTTTATCGAGTTCGACCTTATCTGGTTCGGGTGATGATGATGTTCATGTAAATATAAAATAAGAAAGCCCAAAATGGAGAAAATCGCCCCCCGCCCGCCCCCGCCCGCCCCGCCCGCTCGCCTGGCAAACGATCATTCTCGATTCTGGGAAAAAAGCGTGAGCGTGAACCTGAAGAGTGCGTGCGGATCACGAAAAATCATTGGGGCAGCAGGATGGATTTTCCCCCACCTGAAACCTTTCGATTCAATTGGTCCTTTCGTGTCTCGTGTCGTCTGATCCAAGGGTAATAAACTGAAAACTTCCCTTCGCTTGGTCCGATCTGGGCCATTTGGCAACCTCTACCTGCGCTGGGGTGCTCACACGTTTCATTGAGTACAGACGAGAGTTGAGAGCGTCCTTATAACAGTAGCCGAAGCCCACGGGAGAGCAGGCAAAAGTTCATGCGAAACTAAATAACACCCGATTCCTAGCTAGATATTCTCTAACTGTTCTCAAGTGTCGCTTTGTACATAGGGGTCTACTCAACTTTCTCATGACGGCTTCGATATGGCACCGGGTGGCGGGACTATCAGGTATGTGCCACGCAACTGCTGTGTGAATCCGGCGCAGAAGAGCTGGTTCTTCTCGCCGTGTACTGTGTATACTTGCTTTGCCCGAAGGGGTTGCCCTGTTCGTGAAAATCGCCTATTTCACAGTCAAAACTGTTTGGAATGTTTCGACGTTCGTGTGTTATGACATTTTGCTTCTGGCTCAAGTATCCCCAGTTGCGGGAATGTCTGAGGGAGCGAGCGCTGGTTGTTGGGAGGTATTGTGAAGGAGCCAGCGCTGTTGCTTTAGCAGCGCATGGAGCGCACGGGTTCAACCCGGAAGATGAAAGTATGCGTAAGGTGCTTGAGATAGCACGTTAGCGCAGCCTTAGGTTGTTTACCGGTTTTCGAAGCCGTTCGTGATTCCATGGACAGTTCACTTGCATGCTTTCAAGTGTGTTAAGTATCACAAGTCTTCTTTACTACACAAATCCACTATCATTGTGGGGATCATTGCCGTCTAAGAGTTTTCTAAAGCATACATACCTGTCTGAACATATGGCAGCTGCGGACGAAGTGTTCGGAACGTTACTTCGGAACGATCCGGAACGTTAACACCATGATGATGTGCACATCTTCAGACGTCGTGAAAGCTTAGGCAATACTTCTCAATTTTAGAAAGTTTCTCGTTACAGGTGCAGCCCTGAAACTCTTTGCAAACACTGTGAATACCTCTCTGAAAAAGTTCCCAACTCAAATCCAATTCAACGAGGTAGACAATAGGCTGTTGGCCCATACGCACGCGTGTGAAGTTGTGGACGAGCTTCATATTTGCTTGTGAAGCCGACAGTGCATCCCGCATCGTTGCACACAGGTTTTTGATAACGGGAATCAGTTTCACCTCATCCACTCCGCTGTGATCGCAGCTGTACCTCAGATGAAAAGACCAAATTTGGTAGCTACCCTAAACATACAAGACTTGTATGTTGCCTTCTCACTTTCATCAAGCGCACTTACAACGAGGCAGAATTTTTTGCCACAATAGGGTGTTGCGCCGAGTTCAGTCCTTATGCGTTATTTTTTGTGCTCATGCGTGCCATGCTTCTGCGAAGTTGTAATGCACAGGTTTCGGTTCCGCTTTCTCGCGAGTTTCGCCAAGCGCTGTGTATAAAATTACGTCATCAGTCACTCATGCACACTACTAAGGAAGGTTGTGGCCTCACAGCACGGCGCAATGTTCACAGTGGGCACCGCCCTCTTTTCCGGCAGGTATAAGCACCGTTTTCATCCAGCATATTGATATTCACTCCGCAGTTTTAAGAGCTTGCAAACTTCCACATTCATCTAGAGTTGTCCTGTGGACTGCTCTGTGGACGTTCCGTTGCGAAGTGTTGGTAGGTGCATTCCTGTCTGACTCTTACCGCGGGGCACTTCTGACCGAGGGATAAGAAATTGGTCGCAGCTGCTACGCAACCGCGCTCACCGAAGACCGCCGAACATCCTACCTTGGAAGTGTCCCTTTGGCTCCCATTGGCGGCACAACTCTGATTTTGGCTTGGGCGGCTCTTGCATTGCTTCCTTAGAAACACGTTACTTGACATATATTAGCACGTTCCGCCCTGCACAGTGTTTGCTTCAGGTGCTACCAGGTTCCTAACTAGCCAATATAGGAAAAATAAGATGTGCTAGTTTCATTTTGAAATATCGTACAAGGGAGCATTATACAGTTGTATGTATCGTATCTGGTATATCTCGCTTTTATTGGGCTTAGTGGCTCGAGGACGGAAGCAACATGCGCGTAGGGGGGGCGCATCGCATTATCCGGGGTTGGGGGGGGAGACCCAGTATGTGATGACTGTAACAATAACAACATATTGGTATATGACGGAATGTATCATAGCCACTCCAAAAATAGCATCGTCGTATTCCATCCAAATGCATGAGTATGATAACGTATGCATTTTAGAGACATCCAATATGACCTGCTAATCCGCATCGAGCAATATATTGATATCGCACCTTTCAATTATAGGCTTTGCATATTCGACGTGTTTCCAGGAATAGTAGTTATGTAGTATCTATCGCCACACTTGATTATTTTTAGCATCATATCGATACCCATGCATAGTATAATTCGATGCAGTTTCGAGAATTGTCATGCAATATCATTGACACTTGATTAGTAACAGGCCTATCCTCGTAAATTGTAGGGTATAGCTGCCGTGTGACAATTCGAAACCTTCAACGAAAATTACTTGGAAGTGCCAAAGATTGTCAATAAGTACCAAGAATTACGCATAATCACCAATCGAATTGCAAATCATTACGTATAATTGCCAATAATCTTTCGATAACGACCAATGCTTACTAATAATTACCGGTCAATTACCGGTCATAATTTACTCGAGGACATGCCTTAGTTATGGGTCACATCGATATTAATAAATAGTCATCAATAGTATCATATGCTAGAATCTGTCCAGGCAGCCCTCCCAGTAGTACCAGTGTAGGCCCCTGGCATATTCCTTAGTGAATATACCTAAGGCAGGTATATTCGGAGTGAGCCGATATAGGTTGAATGTATTCAATATATATTGATAGATAACCAGATAGAAAGACTTACTGAAACCTGTAGCCCGAAAACTCTAACGGAACCTAACGGCATGTGACATAACTGCGACACGCACGGGCAGCGGTCGTACCCGAGTCAATACGGACTAGGGGTCTAACCGGGGGCCGCCTACACCGAGACTCTCGGGAGGGCTGCCTGGGCTATACCTAACACACCACCTCCGGAGTGAAGGAGGTGTACAGATGTCCGCGTCCAGTAGATAGCATCAATGTCAGTGGCCCTCGGCTAAGACAGGGATCCTACTGTGCCATTCTGATACAAAAGAAGATTGAGCAGGCTGTCAGACTGCTCCTTGGAATCTACATCACAAATCCAAATAAAACAGAGCAGATTCAATACCAAGTGAAGATCGTGTAGCTGACAGAAAATAGAAACCAGAAACCAGAAAAGTGGTTGAAGTCATCGGAGTTCCGCACACCACATGTTGGAGTGCATCCAGAAGGTAGCATGATGATTCGGAAATATAAAATACATAATGAAGAATACAAATCAGGTCCTGTATCTCGGGAATATATTATATGTCACATGCCATCTATCGTTTGCACTATGAACTATCACTAGGTACCGCGGAGGTACAAGCGGTTCAGCGTGTGTAATATTTTGCGTCTGGCACACCCCCTTCTTCTAAACAATTTATTGCATGTACAAGCATGAAGCATACTTTTGTACACCGTTCGATTCTAAAGCGTTTGTATTCATTAGGTGAATACCTTTCGTTTGAGCTATCGATTGGCCCCATCCGCAACCGCATCAGCTTAGCATTCAGTCGCGACTGCAAGCTAAGATGGTGCGGTGTGAGATGGTTTCAACCACTTGCGGCTTTGCATAATAGGGGTTTTCGTGAGAATCTTCTCACGAAACTCGGCAGTGATATTGTTCATAGCAATATCAGTGCACCTTCAAGAGCATATGGCAAGCCGTTGAGTATATTATAAAGACGGCCGCGTGCTGGCATGATGCCTTTTGGGTTTGAAACCCAGGGGCGGGCGAGGGGCACACCACTGGCACCTGCATATTCGCACCCAAGCCTCACCCACCCCAAGCAACGCTGAACGAACAGCGATTGTGTGTCAACCCATATTCCAGGAAAACACAGCACCGCTGTTTATGCTACATCAGGAATTTTAGCGCAAAAGATGCATGCGCTCACATGGCTGAGGGTAAGTAAGCTCTAGATACCTGGGTGGAGCAGGTCGTACGCTCCAGGTATTGGACAGGTCGAGGTCGTCAATATGGCGTCGCACTTCACGTAGTGCACGCCCTCAATAACCACGATGAAAGGATCCCGTGCAGGGGATCCAATCCGGAGCGCACTGGCTGCGAGCTCCATTTGCCTACCAAGGTGCTCCTGCGCGGGCCTGCTCCGCGAATTGGCGTACGTGACCACAGGAGTCACACACACTCTCTCCGGTAAATTTGGGTACAAACCCGGCGGGTTCGCAAATTGCCTAAATAGCCTCTGTGCCACAGAGGCTATGTCAACATTGTTCTCTTGGCAGAACTTGTTGACCAAGAAACAGACGTCGTCGAACGCGACTGTCTCAGGGTGCATGGCATATTGCCGTTGGAGGAAGGTTGGAGTCCTGGGTTGGGTAAAAGATATTCCAGCAGGGGGCATTTCGTTTAAATTATGCCAACAGTATTTTAAATTTCTGAATGCGTGTATTTAGGGCAAAAAAAGAGATTCCGCTTTTGTAAGAGAGGTGCTCCTCCCTCGTGAGCGTCAGCGACAGCTCATCATCGGAGCATATTTTGAAACATGAAACAATTATACAATTCGAATTTTTTTTCCAGACGTGAGACGAGGTAATCACGACATGATGCCAAATCTGATGCACCGAGTGAGTTGATGACGCGTGGACGAACATGGCACGGGCGCATTACCTTTCTTGGAATGTGATCTTGTCAAAGAGTGATTGTCGCGATTCAGACCCAAGACACGAGAGTGACACGAGGCACACGAATGTGCCTCAGATCGGTGACGGGGTGACATCGATGGAGGTGGAAAGAAAAGTAATATCGGGTGACAATAACCAGGCCGCGATTCCTTATG
>LGRX02008681.1:0-11994 GCA_001247695.2 Cymbomonas tetramitiformis
GCGCGTGTGGTGCTCCTTACTGACTGCCGTTGGATCAGAGGCGCACGTGCGGTGAGGCGCTCCTCACTCACTGCGGGGGCCGAGCAACCTTCCGCGGCGAGATGAATACGGACCCACAGATTGTGCTCTCCGTGTCCGAGAGAGCACGACGTGGCGCAGAAAAGCATGATACGCAGCGTGGCACCGAGAGCCCGCCGGTCAGTTCCAGCTGGCGGTCGGTCAGTTCCAGCTGGCGGCCGGTCAGTTCCAGCTGGCGGCCGGTCAGTTCCAGCTGGCGGCCGGTCAGTTCCAGCTGGCGGCCGGTCAGTTCCAGCTGGCAGCCTCATGAGATCCTTGCGGCATCCAACCGAGTCCAATACGGCGAGCCCCCGGAACCTCATAGAGACATGCACGGCGATGGCACAGCATCGCCACCGACTGGCAGTAGTCTGACTAGCTGCGGAGACCAGGGAAAGGCCCTAGACTCGCCAATCGCGCTGCATGCAAACCCGCCGACCAATTGAGTGGAAACGGCGGCTTGGTGCATCCCCACGTGGCGTCCGGTCAGCAGGATTCCCGAGGAGGCACACAATGCGCCGCGCAAGCCTGTCAACAATGAAGCAATGCACACCTGTCTCATCGATCAAGAGTAATAAGCGAGGCATGCGCACCGCAGTAGTCCAGCTCAGAATAAAGTGACCGACCAATCTCATCCGCCAGCTCGCCGAGGTCACGGGTGGTGCGCGCTAGCCGTGACACCGCCCTCAGCGCGAGCCGCAGGATGCAGACGTCCATCGCCACGCTCTCCAGAACACCTGCCACGCGGCCCACGTCCATAACCTAAGCATTGAGCGCACAGACTTGCACGCTACATATAGGGCTGCTGCGGGCTGCGCGAGGAACATGCGCGCTACATTTGGGGAATGTACTTGGGGGGTACCTGGCCGCTGTACTTTGACTGCAACTTGTTGTCCGTTGGACAGAGACGCCCTGCCAGCGCCCGATGAGTCAGCTCAGAGTCCACCCATGAACTGATTGTAGCCTCGCAGCTGTGTCCTTTGATGCACGCTGATGGTTGGACGTTGGTATCCAGGAGGAGACAGGTTTGCAGAGTGTGCAGCTGCCACGTATTCCCTACCACACGAAAGATTTTTGCCAAGAACTTATGTGGCCCTCTAAACATGAGCCACAACGCATCTCTTCAAGCGGCAAGTCCCCTCCGAGTTCACCCTCCCAGAGTCGTCCCTCGATGGGCACCTGTAAACCTGCCCGAAGGAGGCGGCTGCCACGGGTTGTGAGGAGATGGTGCTGAACACCTGGCACATCCCCGGTAGTAACATCAGTAACATCAGAATGAGATCGGGAAATTGGCTCATCGCATACCAGCCCACCCTAGTCCCACTTGGCCCAGGAGCAATTTCAAAGTAGCGCTCGGATTTCGCTCTACGAGCTCCTCTTGACACCTGGATCGGATACTTACGGGATCCGTAGTTGCAAATCCGGAAGTGAGGAAACAAGGTCAACAAGCCTACAGCTATGAGAGCCCGTTGCCTCGTTCCTTGAGTGGACAAGCCTGCTTTGTGAATACGCTTCTGTATCCGCTTCTCTTGCGCCGCCGCCTTCAAGCGAATGCCAGGTGGCGAAATCGAGGCCTGAGAGCGCGGCCAAAGCTTCCGGGTACTGCTGGCGCTTCTACTACGTACGGTTGGCTGTCCTACCCAACTCGCTCCCGAGACTACAGCGCGTTCCTTAGAAGCGCGGAGCAAGGTGCGGCGAACCTCAGAGGGAATTCCAATTTCTTCTTCAAGAACGGCGTACGCGATGCTTGTGGCGAAGGGCTCAACATCGTCGAGTAGGCCTGCGGAATACGGGACGTTCAGCTCCGAGATCCAGGTGAGAAAGCCATTTGAATATGAGGTGCAGAGTCACACACGAAAGCCAAACGTCTGTGGGCATGAAGGTCGGAGATGCTGTGTATCATGTTCCAAACGCATCAAGTCGATGCCGTGTGACAAACGACTTATGCGCCTCGACATGGGAGAATTTGTCTCCTTTTCCCGACGGTTAGCCGCTGCCTGAATGGTTTGCCCTTCCATTGGCCCCTACCTAAACTTGGGAGCATGTCCCCAAGAGGATTGACACTCGGGTGCGATAGCCGTAGTCCGATTTGGAAGAGCACATCGGACGAGCAATGCGCACCTGTAAGGGAGTCACAAAACAGCTCCCCGAACAGGTCCTTGCGAACTGACGCTGACTGCGCTATCTTGACGAATGTTGGTCCTAACTGCGTGATTTTGGTTCTCAACTTGGCAGCTCGTCTGGCGTCTTGAGCTTCTTTTCGAGCGGGATCTTGCGAGAATTCGTGTTGCAAGCGGTCGATGACTCGCTCGCCAACAATCCAGACGAGAACATTCGCCACCTATGTCCAGACGGCAAGAGTCAAAATGAATGTTGTATGCTGTCATACTTAGACGATGAAGCAAGACAACTGTGAACCTGAGAGAAAACCCTGGGTGTCAAGGATGAAGCTGGAACTGTGGACTCAGTGTCCACGGTGCAAAACTTGAAAGAATACAACTCACTTCTATCCCGTATCTTGACGACAACTAAAGCAAGCACGCTTCAATAGAAGTGTTTTCTACAAACTGAGCATAACAGTTTCAGCAGCAAGTGTCACCTCTGCGAGCCTAAAAAGGAGCCGCCAGGGTCTTTTGGAAAAGATTAATAGAGCGTGCTTCGGGTTATAGTCTTCCGCACGGAGTCGTGGCTGGATTTCCACCGGCGTACTAAAATTTATAGGCGTGCTCGCAACGCTCACATCAGATCTGACTGATTTCTTGTACAACGTACACACAGGCGTTGCTTTCAAAGCAAAGGATGCTCTTGGAATTCGCGCACATCGTCCACTGCGCAATACATAGAGCTTGCGAGAAGGACAAGTCTGCGATACAAATTTTGTCTGTCTTCGCTCCTGCAGTCCCCTTAAGACGTTGTGCGCTTTGAGAGATATTATCATATTGCGCTTCGCACGGTGAAACTCAAATCCCCCTTAATATAGACATAAGCATGATGTTCTCGGTTGCAGCTGAAGATAAGCAAGTTTCTAAATATTTTCATTTGTTGACTAATACTGACATTGTACAGAGTACGCCTCACGTTCGGAAGGTCCACTTGCACCTCCCACACGCGACTGCAGTTCGTGGAGTTCGCGACATTAAATAATTGCTGCAGACTTCCGTATGCTTATGGTGATCCCCAGGTGCATCGCTAAGCCTATAATATATGCCTTCTATAAAAATTTGATACTATCTCAATGCATACGACTTCTATAGCGTTGTTCGCATGTTTCGGACTTCTAGCACCTTAACCCTAACCACCCTACTCGCCATATGAAAGGTCCGTCGACGAGTTTTATCAGGGGGAATAGATACGTAGTATGACTTAAATTAATTTACCCCGGGAGCCCCAAGGCGGGCCCCGGCTACCGAACGATTAAGGGCAGTCCATGTCCCAAAAGTCACTATCAGACAGACACGCTCACGGGGAAGCCGATTTCCCCCCCACTGTATGGGGGCCTGCTTCTCCTTGCGTCACCCCTCACTGTGTGTGGCATGTGTCACACGTGACCGTGTCTCCGTCACTTTAGCCTTCTCTAGTTAGACAGTCCGTCTGTATGTCTTACCAGTTTATGCTATTCCGTTTCCGAGCACCCGGCACTGTGTTTTCTGTGGCATATCGTGCATATATATACCTTATATATATACCCTCAGTTCTCCCTTTCTGTCAGGTTATCGACCCACTTCACGCTAAGTGGTGTTTCGGTAGGCATCAGCTCGCTTTGGTTTTTTGCCAATTCTAAAGTTCCCTCAAAAGTCCCTTACGGTTACGGCGCCATTCACCGCAACCGAATTTCCTTGAATCAACACGTGGGCTGCCTACCGTCAGCGAGAAAGGTTTCCTACGTTTTCCCTCGGCCAAAATTCCCTCTTTCCCTCTTATTCCTTCACCTTGGCCGGTTATTTCCTTCCAAGTCCCTTACGGTTACGGCGCCATTCACCGCAACCGAATTTCCTTAAATCAACACGTGGGCTGCCTACCGTCAACGAGAAAGGTTTCCTACGTTTTCCCTCGGCCGAAATTCCCTCTTTCCCTCTTATTCCTTCACCTTGGCAGGCTACTTCCTTTGGCGTCCTTCAACGCTCTGGCCAGCAGCGCCTCTGCTGCCGGAAAACTGCCTTACCTTACGGCATTTTTGACGTGACCACCGTGTTCCCCGTCGAAAACTGGCCCAATTTGACTTCTCCATCGCTTGATTTGGTTAATTTTTCGAAAAGTTACCTTTAGGCCTCGAAACCCTATCAAAGCGCCTTCCAGATTTTACAGCCGCGGGGATCATGGCCTCGCTGCACCAACGTGCGCGTATGGCCGCGGTTCGGTCTGCCCTGGACTCGCTTCGACGAGAACATCTCCCCTTTGGTTGTGGTCTGGTGGTGCTTGGTGGTGCTTACGCGCCAAGCACCAAACTCGAGTCCATCGCGTTCGCCATCAACAACGAGTGCTTTGACTCCTTCGACTTCGTCCCTCCACTCCCTTCGCCCTCGCCTTGCGCCCCACCTGTTCACCATCTAGTGGTGTGTGGTGATGTTGCCACGCCCACTTCGCCCCTCACCATCGTTCCTTTCGAGCCATTACCAATGCGCTCAATCGCGCCCCCTTACCGCATTTTTCACCTTCCACCTCCCCAACCCCTTCTCATCGACGCATTCGCTCTGGTGGTGCCAGGCTACTTTTGGCTCTGGCACCGCACAGGGGTTGGTTAATTTATCGCCTGGATGCCCCTCGACATCTTCGAGAACACCGCCGCCACCACTCACCGAGAGCACGATCACATCGCAACCGACTGCAACCAACCAATTCTAACCTTAGCCACAATTAGCTTCGTGCAAAGTTTGACCACATCTTGCCAGTTGTTAGCTGGCCGCAATGGGCCCTTCGTGCAACTTTGACATTAAGTGACATTGGGTTTAGGTTTTAGGGTTTGCTTGCTCTGGGATTGCCACTCACACCTTCGGGGTGAGGTGCAGAGGTGGTGTCACGGGGAAGCCGATTTCCCCCCCACAGTATGGGGGCCTGCTTCTCCTTTGCGTCACCCCTCACTGTGTGTGGCATGTGTCACACGTGACCGTGTCTCCGTCACTTTAGCCTGCTCTAGTTAGACAGTCAGTCCGTATGTCTTCCCAGTTTATGCTATTCCGTTTCCGAGCACCCGGCACTGTGTTTTCTGTGGCATATCGTGCATATATATACCTTATATATATACCCTCAGTTCTCCCTTTCTGTCACACGCATCAACTCAACCTGAACTAGTTCTTGAAGATCGCCAGGACAATCACTCCTAACTCAATGATCGAGACAATCTACAAATCCTAACAAGTAGCCTCCGCGCACTCTATGACCGTCACCCTCCGCTCCCCGCACTCCTCCTGCACCACCACCCCCACCCCCCCAAGTCGGGCACACCAAAACCAGCGTTAACCTATGGCAATACTAGTGTCAATGGGTGCGCGCCGAACCATCGGGGGGGACAGAATGCACCGGGAGAAAAGGGGGGTGAACTGAGTTAAAGTTGCCCTATCATTTAGTGACCCGCAAGTCGTCCCAATATGCCCCTCACCTTTCGGTTCAGTTTGAGATTGCTATGTGATACGAGTAAGATGCATGCCAATGTCTAGAGATGCAAAAATGATCAAGTTCGTCAATGGTGGGCAAAGGAAATCCAACGAGTGCAAGTCAAGGCCGAGTCCCCTTGAGCGACGGTGCTCACTGTCCACCCCTGTGTTCCGTCTCCTCCGGGCAACCCGCAACTGCCATTGGAAACCCGTTGCCTCGTGGAATATTTCTGCCATACCTCTTCAGGTCCGCAACCTTAATCTCGTACCTCTTCCGAAGCCGGCTAGCGAAGTCGTGCCCTCCTTCCACAATCTTAGCAGTATATGAGCACCAAATGTCGAAAAAGAAATCCCGGACCAAAGGTCTAATCCTTCCCTTCAACTTGTCCGAGCTTGCCTGACCGATGTTAGATACCAACCAACGTCTTAATTCCTCTAGAACTTTACCGTACAAAAAGTCCTTCCCTTTGCGACGGCAGTAGCATGCCCTTGATCATGGTTCTTGTCGTGCTAGCAGGTTCAGCGACAGAAGCCCGTCAATCTTGTCTGCTAATCGGTTGGCACCTTCCTCGTACACTCCCGCCATGGCCGGACATTTACAAAAGATGTGGTGTTCGTTCGCAACCTCTTCGTCCTGCACATGCAGAGGGCAAGCATATCCCGGATAGAGATCCGGGAAGTGTCTGTCGTTGGTAACTCGAATGTTTCTAGGGGTGGGCAAACTGCCCACCCCCAACTTTGCTGCAAAGATGTTATTCTTGTGCTGCGAACCTTTCCCTCTCCTAAGCTTGGATGCCTGCACCCACGAACCTTCCTGCTCTAGAAACTTAATGTGTTGGCTCGGGCCCGCTTTCCGGAAGGCCGACCGGAGCAAATATTCATCCATGTCATAGTACCAAAGTGCATGGGTGTATGTGGTCTTTATGTTGCTCACTCCTTTAGTGTCACTTGCCACGTAGTATTTTGGGAGGTAACGGTATGGCTCCCGCAGAAGGCACGAGTAATCTCTAGCTTCCTTGGCCCGTCTATCCGCCGAAACATTCATCACACTCGGCAAGTCATCTCTCCTTGTGTGTGACTTAACGTGTACCACATTGGTCACCACTCCTCTGCCTTCCCTCATGTCAATGATGGCTGCTATGAGGGAGTACAAGGCGTAATTCTCCATCTTCCTCCAGAGCCTAGGGTCCCTTCCTTTATCGAATCTGATTTTCCGCACATTATCTATGGTGTTCTTGGAATCGGTGTGTACCGTGATGTCCGTCCCCAAGTCTTGCCAAAGTAAAGCCAAAAGTAACCCGTATGCCTCCGCCCTTGGGACCGATTGTTCCCCTGGTATAGCCGACATCATAAACGATTCGTCCTCTGTTACCACAGCGCACCCCGCTCTACTATCATTGAAACTCCCATCCGAGGCATATTGTCTTTCCTTCTTAGAGAAAAGTTCCTCCATGGTGTTAATGACCCCCGTGTCTTTGAAAAGTGTCGGGGCATCCCAGCTATGTGACCTATACCGCTTAGCTCTACCCCACATCATCCTGGGGAGTGTCTTCACAAGGTCTCCGGAAATCCCTTCCACTCTGAGCCTCGTGCCCACATTTACCATGTCCCGAAAGGCCGTGTACATGGCACCGCCATCATTCTCCCGAAGCATGCGTTCCATCACCCCCGTGGGTCTCGCGCCCGCTCCAAAAAGTTCTCCAAGAGTCCGGTGACCATGTAACTGCAAGAAATGCATCCACCTTGCATTCTTTACCATGACTTTGGATTGGAGACCCAGGAAGTCATTGAGAGTGCAGTTCTCTCCGGTGTGCCAATGTGGATTAGCCTCAATCCTCTTACCGCTGCGCCTGAGGCCTTCACCTGCCTCCCTGAGATATTCTGGATATCCTGCACACTTTTTAACCGATGGCATAGGGTTTCTTTTATCCTTGATATCCCCTCGGAGCAGGTTCCAACCTGTTTTAGCCCGGAGCTCTTTAATTGTGTCAACCGTTGTATAATAGCAGTATTTGCTTGGCGATTGTAATGATTGGAGTAGATTGTCTAATTTCGCTGTGAAATACAGTGCCTCGATGTTGTCTATCCCGAACCCCAGACCCGACGAGGTATTGAACACAGCCGCCCTTGGAGTGTTGAGCATGCAATTCAACTTTCTCTGTATAACCTTCCATAATTCCTGGGACATCCCTGCTAGGGTACGTAGTATGACAGAACCGGACATTATTGACGAAGGTCTTCCGCAGAGTCAGCACAATCTGGCCTCCACGTCCGCGGTCCGCCCCGCCACGACTGCGGTCTGCACCTCCACGTCCGCGTTCTGCCCTGAGGCAGAGGCTCGGGCAGACCGTCACAGTGCCGTTCGTAAGTTATTAAGTATGGAAATATAGGTTATCGCTTGCCCGCCCCAACTTTGCTGCGCTACTGCAGGCACACCCCCTTGTTTTAATCACATTACAAGAGGTACAAAAAATTTTAACGTGAGAAGTATACATGTATTCACAAGGCGAATACATTTTTTTGAGCCTTTGAACGACCCCATACGCAACCGCATCGCTTCGTTTGCAGTCGCGACTGCAAGCTAAGTTGATGCGGTTTAAGATGGGGTGCACCCCCATGGGATGAAAAACTTGGCAGTCGAGGGGTTTTCAAGCGTTTCAGCGCACGAAACTTGGCACTGATATTATTGATAGTAATATCAGTTCACCCTCTTAAGCGCAAGCATTTTCATTACGTGTACTCGAAACGAGCGCATCTTAGCATTGAGCTTTTTGGGTTTGGGTTTGAATGTTCCCAAACCCAAAAATGCCAAAACAGTCAAGGCCTTCCCGTGCGTTCTAGCACGCGAGACTTGGCACAAATATTTCTGAAATATATATCTTCAAGTCACCCAACGCACAACATCCGAAACAAACTGTGCGCAAAACGGCAGATCTATCTATTTCTTTGGCAGATTTATTGGGTTACGGTTCGTTTCCCAAACCCAATAAATCTGCCTTAGAAATAAATTGCGCGTTTCGCGCACACATGACTTGAAGCCTTGAGCTTCAGGTAACTTAAAGATATGTATCTAGGCAGTTTTTGTGCCAAATTTCATGCGCTAGAACGCACGGGAAGGCCTTGACTGTTTGGCAGATTCGGGTTTGGGTACCGATTCAAACCCAAACCCAATAAATCTACCAAAGAAATAGATCTGCCGTTTTGCGCACAGTTTGTTTCGGATGCTGTGCGTTGAGTGACTTGAAGATATATATTTCAGAAATATTTGTGCCAAGTCTCGCGTGCTAGAACGCACGGGAAGGCCTTGATTGTTTGGCATTTTTGGGTTTGGGAAAACCCAAAAAGCTCAATGCTGAGATGCGCTCGTTTCGAGTACACGTAATGAAAATGCTTGCGCTTAAGAGGGTGAACTGATATTACTATCAATAATATCAGTGCCAAGTTTCGTGCGCTGAAACGCTTGAAAACCCCTCGACTGCCAAGCTTTTCATCCCATGGGGGTCCACCCCATCTTAAACCGCATCAACGTAGCTTCCAGTCGCGACTGCAAACGAAGCTGATGCGGTTGCGTATGGGGTCGTTCAAAGGCTCAAAAAAAATGTATTCGCCTTGGAATACATGTATACTTCTCACCAAGGCATTGTATCGGTTGTGCCGATATTCTGATATATCGATATATCGGTAAATATTGGCATATAAGTCTCAATCGATATCCATTTTGCGCACATTTAATCGATATATCGGTATCGCTTCGCTTCGGAATTCAAAGTGTTATGTGTCGTATATTAGAAAGCGTATATAATTTTGAGATATCGATATGTATCGATATCGCCGATAATCGATTAGAATTATCAAATATCGAAATCGATCGATAAGCAATTCTGCAACCGATACAATGCCCTGCTTCTCACGAACGTTAACAAATTTGTACTTCATGTATGTGATTAAAACGACAAGGGGGTGCGCCTGCAGTAGCGCAGCAAAGTTGGGGCGGGCAAGCGATAACCTATATTTCCATACTTAATAACTTACGAACGGCACTGTGACGGTCTGCCCGAGCCTCAGGGCAGAACGCGGACGTGGAGGTGCAGACCGCAGTCGTGGCGGGGCGGACCGCAGACGTGGAGGCCAGCTTGTGCTGACTCTGCGGAAGACCTTCGTCAATAATGTCCGGTTCTGGCATATCTACTATACTCCCCATGGTTTTATCGGCATTCACATTGAGGAGGACACCAAGGCGCAAGGGCCTTCGAAGGGGGATACACGTATTCCCTTTGGGTGACACTACAACTTAGGGGTGCGTGTATTTAATTTTGGGGCATTACTTTCTGAATCATGGTTCCGCGAAACCATGGTTCCGCGGAACCACGATTCAGAAAATGCAATCTGACACGCGATCAGGATATCCCCGCCAGTAATAAGGTGGATTATTCTGGGGAAGCTCGCGAAACCAACGTTTCAGTGTCCACAAAATCCGACGTGTAAGTGGTAGCTACCACCAGCCAACGACTAGTCCAGGAACACAAATCTGCTTGTGCTAGTGCGGAACGTTTCTGACGCCCAAACACCGCAAGGGATGTCGATATTTGCTTAGCTACCACCAGCCCTTGGATGCTAAATGTCGACACAACATGGCGTTCGCGGAACCAAGGCCGCGAACCCATGGTTGTGGAGACTTGTCCACAATTGTTACTACTATTTGTGGACATTTGTGGGGTTTGAGAGGTTTTGAAATGTTCTGCTAAACCATGAACTTCTCATTATACGATAGAACGATACTGTACGCATATTGGCTACATATATTGGTAATTGTCGCTCGCTCGTCATCGACGAGGTTGGGACCTGCAGGTATGCACAAAGCGGACCTGCAGGTATCGGATGGGATCGTCAAAATGGGACAGGCGCAGATCCCAACCTCCAAGATGATACGACTAAGTCCACTGCACTTCACCACGTTGTGCAACGTGGGGACGTCGAGGTCGTCAAGGTGCTCCTCGCGGCAGGCGCAATTCTGAATATCAAGAATATCGTTGGGTGCACAGCGATGGACTAACTGTGATGAACAACCGGAGTACAAGGCGTTGTTGTCGGCTGCAAGAGGAAGAAAAACCATGTTGTCGGGCGATATGATTCGAGTCGATCGGGTGATGAAAGTCTCCGTGGCTTTCGCGGTCATCGCCGGCATTGTTGCAGCCATGCGCAGCGCGTAAAGCTCATCATTGGAGACCGGACCGGACCTGCGGGCTTGTTCTTGAACACGTATGAACTCAGCGAGTAGCACAAGTTGGTATCCCTTGGAAGTGTTTTCGAAAACCGACAAGTTTCCGTGGGAAAGAAAGCGCTGAAAACTTAATGGGAGGTTTTGGAACTCTTCGAAGTGATTAGTAGTTGCTCCAAGTAAGAACTTTCCGCCAACACCAGTCGTTCACACTGATGAAAAACCGAAGGCTAACATATATATATGTGGATATATATTGGGTTTCAAGTCAAGTGCAAGACAGCGCAGGGAGTGACACTCAGTTCATTGCAGACTAAGACGAAATAATAAAATATAACTGTGGTGTTTTATTATTCTCGGAACTGGCAACGGGAGCAGGCTGACGTGGCACCTCGGGTCAAGGGGTGATCAGAGAGAGTGTGACTGCCCCCCACCTTATGGGGGGGGGCTGAAAGTCTCATCTCACATCACACCACCTCACCCCGAAGGCGTGAGGTGCCACAACAAGGCAGGCAAGCCTGCATCCCAAACCTAAACCCTAGGCCAAAATAGGCAGCAATTACAGGCCCAATGGGACCTCTTGCAGTCCGAAACTACTTCACTACATAGCTAGAGCCGTTCATTGCAAGTGTCTGTCTAACTCGTCAGTGTTGCACACCACCAGACCGTGATGCGTCTGGTGGCAGGTCGATTGCGGCATTGGCGACGGGCCGCGACCCCAAGAAAGGCGGTAACAAGATCGGCCCCTCAGATACCAACCAATACCTGTGCGCGGCCATGGCGTAACGTGGCCAAGCACCACCAGAGGCAAGTGGCAGAGGGGGAGGAATGTGGGAAATGCGGAAAGTGGCTCGAGCACAAAGGTGTCGAACGCACGAGGAAGTGGGGGTGGGAGACGAAAGGCGTTCTCAAGCACCACCACATCGTAGCGAGGTAGCACACAACGCGAAGGCGAGGAATGCGGTGAGGCGCTCTCGTAGGAGTCATAGCACTCGTTGTCGATGGCGAAAATGTCGGAGTCGTGCTTGGTGTCTGGTGCGCAAGCACCACCAGACAACACCAGACCAAAGCCAGAGGCAGAATGTTGTCGACGTAATCGAAGAGACTCTAACGCTGAACGAACAGCGG
>LGRX02008682.1:0-12380 GCA_001247695.2 Cymbomonas tetramitiformis
TGTCCACTACCCACGCTTAGGTACATCGCGATGTACCTAACTATATGTGGACGTTTAACGCCGCGGTGCGCCATATTCTCGACGCGGGGTCGTGTGGCCCATTTCAGCCATTGTCAACATGTCCCTTTTGGTCCTGATGCATTTGGTTTATGGTATTTAGCTCAATACGATAGTCTAGGCAGGTCATCCATATTGACAATTTCCAGAAAATGTACATTTTCAAAACTCCGAAAATCTTAGGTACATCCCTTAGGTACATCGCGTTTGATGCATGTGTACGACCGCTAAATGATGAATATCGATACATATTAGTTACAATGGTATTAAACACCCCTTAGGGCAGTTGTGATTTCAGGGGCTTGCACTTAAACACTCAAGCACGCCTTCACTCGACACGCCGTTGTAGGTACCTATAACTGATCCCACAGTACGTGCATGCACGAAAATCGGCATTTCGCCTTAGGGTTTCGCACGTACGAGTGAACGATATTCACCGGGTGGGGTTAGAGGCTTGTATGGAAATTATAATAATGAACATGTCATAATAATGAAGACTCTAGTCATTTATAAGCATAATATGCCACTTACTAGTCCGATTATGGCTGGGCTAATCCACCTGCGCCTACTCGTTCAATATGTGATACTCGTTGAGATGTCAACCTTACGGATACCGCAAGTAAGGTGAATAGCGCGGAGGGGTAATATTCTTTTAGATTCTCCAACTATACATAGGAAGTGTACTTTATCGAGGTCCACTACAAGGATCCAGCCGAACGTTCGCAGAAAGAAAGATGCCGAGCGTGCCGAATACGACGGGAAACCGTTTATTTTGACCTGGGTTTTTTGTTTTCTTCAAAAAGAGTGATTTTGAATGCATCAGAGCGTATATCGTACGGATCGGATACGAATGTTGGATCATAATATCGATAGAAGAGGGTGTCTATTGGTTAATTGTCACTACAATGCGCACAAAACGTCGGATTTGGGCCTTGATTTGATCTGTACGGCTTAGGTACATCGTTATGTACCTAAGGCCCTTGGGTACATCCCCATGTACCGAAGGGTAGTGGCCATTAAAATGGCTTCGGTTGTTTTGGCTCTGTGGTCTGCAAGGCGCATGGCTCTTGCACAACCGTTTGGCTTCAGTTATTCTTTCAGTTAAAACGCACGAGGCTTCCGGTTGGCGCAAGATATTGGCTCCGGGCATTCTTGATTTCGTTGGGCTTAATGGTTTGCAAAGGTATTATATGCAGCAAGGTGGCTTTGGCTTCGGACACTCTTGGCTCAGGAGCGCGGCGAAGGTGGTTTCGGTCATCATAGACACTCTCGGTGTGGGAGTGCTCAGGCATTGTTGGGTGTGGAGTTCAGAGATCCCCGCCAGGGGCACAGTCTCCGCCTACACTTGACATAGCAGCAGAGTACTTGCGTGCTCAGGGTGCTGGATAGACACGCATTATCGTGGATCAGTTCCTTTTCTTCCAGCGAGGCGGCCACTGAGGCAGCCGACGTTGACCACCGTGCACTGCAGCGAGGCGGCCACTGAAGCAGCCGACGCTTATCACCACGGACTTCAGGGTGTTGGACAGACACGCATCATCGTGGACCAGTTCCTTTTCTTCCAGCGAGGCGGCCACTGAGGCAGCCGACGTTGACCACCGTGCACTGCAGCGAGGCGGCCACTGAGGCAGCCGACGCTTATCACCACGGACCTCAGGGTGCTGGACATGCACGCATCATCGTGGACAAGTTCCTTTTCTTCCAGCAAGGCGGCCACTGGGGCAGCCGACGTTGACCACCGTGCATTGGCAGATAGGCGCACACACAGTTCGTGGAGCGTAGTGACCGTGAGGCAGGCGCATACACACACAGACAGGAGTTGGACTGTGAGCCCTGGACTTTGGTTTGAGAGGATTTTGGCGGACACATGGAGTGCAGTGGCCACGAGCACTCGCACACAGAGGTTGGGCCGATAAGCCCAGGATCGCATTGTATCACGCATGGGGAGGCGGCATGGCACACTGCTGGCACACACTTGGGGATGAGTACACAGCACTACAGACTCGTGAAGCTGGGAGTTCACGCAGCGGCCACACAGTACACACCACTGGTGGGCACGCACAGCAGTGCGAGGAGCACTAGCTCACGCAGGCGCACGCGTAGAGCACCATGGTTCATACGCAGTGTTTCGTATTTGCACCAGAGCTGGAGTGGCAGTGCGTTGCCGTCATCATTGTTGACTTGGAGGCCATTGTCGCAGAACTAGAGGGACTCTCGTTTTCATCATTATCACGGAGATCTCAGGCACTTGAACAAGGTATTCGCTTAAGTTTTCTTAAGTTTGCTTAACTTTTCTTAAGTTTTCTTATCTTTTCTTAAGTCCATGAAAATTATACCGCGTGTCATGTTTTATACAATTCGGTCATCAGCTGGCCTTCAGAATGCCCGTGGACATCGATGTAACAACGAGCGAGGACGCGAGCGAGTACGTCAGAGCAAAAGATAAGAAAAGTCGAGTGAAAACCGTGTCCTGCTGAATGCATGGTGGGCGGCGGGGGACTCGATTAATTATACACAAGAAAGTTAAGCCAAAACCGTGTCCTGCTGGTGACTGAAGAGAGTATAATTTGGGTGGCGGGGGACTCAAAGTAATTATACACATGAAAATGTCCGCCTGGAGGTTTATTTGACCCATCACGCACGCACTACATACAGTCATACTAGTACGTACGTACAGCAGGTCGTGCGTCACACTAGGTGAGGTAGTTGCTTAAAGGACGGACAATCGATTTGAAACAAGTAGGGCGCGCCGTAGAACTTATTATTCAAATCTTGTTACAAGACTCTGTCTTGAAAATTTTACTAGCGTTATTTTGTTGTAGAGAGAATGCAGCCCGTTCCCGCCGCCCCTTTGAATACATCCCCCCTTGCGCCCGGCACGGGGGGCCTCCAGACGGCAGTGGTACAGCCAGGACCAGCGGTGCGTTGACCTTGATGTTCTTCTTATTTTGTGGAATGCGTTGGCAGTGGGTGGGGATGCATTTGCTGGGACACAGTTGTTTGGGAGGGGACGGCTGCGATGTGGGGACAGCTCCCTGGATGGACACGCGCCCGAACCGTGGGGCTTTTTTGGTTATGGTGCGCCTGCAGGTGTATGCTTTCCGGACTCGGTAATTAGGGAGGGGACGGCTGCGATGTGGGGACAGCTCCCTGGACACGCGCCCGAACCGTGGGGGTTTTTTTAGTGTATGCTTAGTATGTGCGGTTTTGGGCAATGAGTTTTTTCAGTGTTGTATTACACAAGCGGCAGACCTTTTCTTTTCCAGTGGCTCGAGTGGGCAGCATTTCATGTGGTAATTAGGGAGGTGACGGCTGCGATGTGGGGACAGCTCCCTGGACACGCGCCCGAACCGTGGGGGTTTTTTTGGGGGTCTTTGTGTGGTATGTTACGCATGCAGTTTCGGTAGGCATGCGCTGTTTTTGCTTGCTATGCACGGGTACGTACGGAGGTGACGGCTGCGATGTGGGGACAGCTCCCTGGACACGCGCCCGAGCCGTGGGGGTTTTGTGGGGGTCTTTGTGTGGTATGTTACGCATGCAGTTTCGGTAGGCATGCGCTGTTTTTTGCTTGCTATGCGCGGGTACGTACAGAGGTGACGGCTGCGATGTGGGGACAACTCCCTGGACACGCGCCCGAACCGTGGGGGGTTTTTTTGGGGTCTATGTGTGGTATGTTACGCATGCAGTTTCCGTAGGCATGCGCTGTTTTTTGCTTGCTATGCACGGGTACGTACGGAGGTGACGGCTGCGATGTGGGGACAGCTCCCTGGACACGCGCCCGAACCGTGGGGTTTTTTTTTGCGCCGCCGTATGACAGATCTATGTACGTATTGGTGGTTGAGCACGGACTGGTGGCAACACGATGCCTATCAGAGCGCACTGCACAGATAGCGGGCGCACACATGTGAGGTCTGGCGTGTTGAGCTACAGTACGCAGGATGCATATACTGGGGGACACGTCAGCAGAAGGAGGTTGGCGAGCCTCGAGAACACAGGGAATTATGATGGCTACGTTGGGATCCAGGGCGTTTGATTCATGCTTTGAGCGCAGATACTGGGTACAATCGTTCGTAGCGTTGGGACTATCTCAGATGAGAAGTCACAGGCCATGGGCTGCAGCGCAGGCGAGTCGCACAAGTCCGATGCGGATTGTGTGGCAAAATGCCAGTTTGAAGGTGGTTGGCGAGCCTCGAGAACACGCACTTATGAATATAACAAGTCCGAGCAGGCGAGTCGCACAGGTCCGATGGATTGTGTGGCAGAATGCCAGTTTGATGATGGTTGGCGAGCCTTACCTTACCTTAGCTTGAGAACACGTATGGCAGTGACGGACAGCTTGGCCCAAGTGGAGAGCTGGCGGTTACTCAGCGCACTGCACAGATAGCGGGCGCACACAGTGTATGGTTGGCGAGCCTTGAGAACACGTATGGCAGTGACGGACAGCTTGGCCCAAGTGGAGAGCTGGCGGTTACTCAGCGCACTGCACAGATAGCGGGCGCACACAGTGTATGGTTGGCGAGCCTTGAGAACACGCACTTTGGCATCCACGGTACAGGTGTGCTACTGTACTGGGGGGCTACTTTGTTATGGCAGAAGACGTATAGCTCGGAGAGCTGGTGGATACAACACCTGCTGCAGTGAGCACAACACACGATGTGGACTTCATATGGTCAGATCACCACCGTCACTTGAACAAGGATTCTAACTAAAATTCACTAAGTTTTACTAAAAAATCGAGAATGGTCCTAAAGTGTCAAAATGCCTCCTAAAGCTGGGTAATTGGGATTTGGTGTCCTAAACACGCCCCTAAAAGCCCCTAAAAGCCCCTAAAAGCCCCTAAAAGCCGCGGAGACAGGCGAGAATCTGAGATCGAGAGCCTAAACGCTTGTATAAATTTAAAGAAAGGCTAATCGACGTGTATAAATTGCGAGAACATGGGGGAAGGCATACAGTCGCGGTATAAATGATAGAAATTCCATGGCAAGCAGGTGATGAGTGCATGAATATAAACTAAGATAATAAGATAGCGAAATCGCATGCATGGCCATGGCCGTCATCACGACGAGTCGATGGCGCTTGCGATCGATTGCGCACGATGATGATATGCAAGGCGAGATATCCCGCCTGTTGCCTGCGCCACACCAAGTCGTGTTTGTCTTGAAGTTCTTTACAATTTGAAAAACGAGCGGTTGACTCTCGCAAGAGAGTAACAAAAAAATAAAAAACAGCGAGCTGCAATGGAAAAAACGGGAGATAGCGGTCCTTCCTCGAAGAGGCAAAGGACCTTGCAGGTTTGGAACAGATTGCACTCGTAGCCCTACCGGCTGTTAGCTTGCTATTTAGTCAGCAGTGGTGTTTTCCTTGATTAGGTTCATAGGCATGCATGTGTTTACGTTGGCGATTGCTCGCAGGATGGACCTGTGGGAGGCGTGCAGTCCGCGTCGCGTGGCGCAGCGTTGATTGGGGCGGCCATGCGAGCCCCTGAAGGGCAGGTGGGTTACCTCTAGGTGTTCGACATGCTTGTAAAGTTTATAGGGAAAATGCGTATTGGCCAGTTTGTTAATATTCGACGGTGTCGCAGGTGGGTGCTTCTGCGCGGGCGGTGAGGCCCTCCAGGAGCGTCGGCGACAGCATCATGCATCGTGCTGCTGCTGCACCCCAGGGCCCTGCGGTAAGTGTTCTTGGACCGTTGACATTTCCGTGTCACTCCTCCCGTAACTCAGCTGCCTGCTCTTTCGCTCTAGTATATGTGTACATTATAATGAGGTGATGTATGTATATATATCCACCTTCTTCCCCCCTCAAGGAAGTGTGAATACATAGGCAGTTGTCAGTTGCCTTTATACCTCATGATATAGCATGCAATCCTTATAGGAAGCAGCTGATACACTTTTAGGGTTGCAGCCCTACAGTCTTTGGGTTGTAGCCCTGCAGTTTTTGGGATGTTGCCTTACAGTTCTTGGGTTGTTGCCCGAAATATTGTCATGACTGTGCTGATTTCAGCATGACTTATATGCCATACACGCAAAGTGTTTCCTATTACATAGGTGGCATTTAGGGTATGTAATGTTACAGTGACCCTTATCTCTCACAGTGATATTAAGGTGTTACTTGCCATCAGTAACCCTAAAATATGTTAAATTAAAGCAGTATGAACATTTTGCAAAGATATTTAAGCAAAACTGCATTTAATTTTTCACTGTGTATCACGTGGTTTTTAGGAGGTATGTTACACCCCTGTAACTGTACACGTGAATATAAGCAATATTAGGGCGTTACAGGTGCTGTACCATTTTGAGCATATTTTTCAATAGCAAATAAAATAGTGTAACAAAAAAAATGATGACCATAACATCATTTTCAAATCTAACGTGTGAGTTTTTCGCGCATTTTAGTACAGCAACTCTGTATACCCCTAGATGTTACACACCTGATATTTAGGGTGTTACACGAGATATGACCAGGCACATTATGTTTTTCAGATACCTTAATAGGTATGAAATCATAATTCGAAATAAAATGGGGTCGGAATTTCAGTTTTGAAATTTATCGCCAACGATTTTTACCCATTTTCCACCTTTTTTGGCCATTAAATATTTACCTCAGTAATATATCTCGGTGTGTGTGGAAGTTGCAAGTTACAGAACTAATGCAACTTATCTCACTTTTGCACATGATAATTTTCATGGCATAATAGTGAATATCTCTGATGGTCAACATCTGTGGTTGATCATAAATATGGGTTTTGCTGATTTGAAACCCATGGAAGTTGGTCCACTTCCCAATGATTTATTAGGTGTATCAACTGTAAGCGGGTTAACCACTTAAGTGATAACTTGTGAGAACCTATGATATATTTGGGCATACGGCTGTGCACTGAGAGTATATCAAAATGATATCTCTAGATTCCAAATATATCAGGACACAGCTTGATAATAATCTAAGCAGTTCAACACAACACAATGTGCGTGTGTGTGTGTGTGTCCACAACAACCTCTGTCAGTTCAATATGTAGGTACTGATCTGAGAGTGTACATAGCATGCTTATTGTGCTGATCATTTCTGAATCAATTGTGACAATGCAGTGTGGTTGTTGTTCTTGCTCCAGCGATGATATGTAGGACGTGTGGACAATGCTCAGCAGTGACCAGCTGCTATCTGAGCATTGTATGATGCCTTCGGGTTTGGAGATTTCTCCATCCAGCCCTACAGCATGTTGGTTGATTCTGTCCCCATCTATCGCCATCACTCGACATCCAGCTGCTATCGTGATCAAGCTGGATGGTACTATGTATCATGTGTTGATATGGTTATTGATCATTGCACTTTCGAGTCAGTGCATTGTCAACTTTACATAGTAGTGTCAGTGATTATTTATTACACTTGTGAATCAGTGTAAGGTCATATATTTAATGATACATAAGTGATGCATAAGTATAGTGACTTGTTTAAGCAGTGACTTATGTTCATGTACTTGCTGATTGAGTACATGTGAGTGTGTGTGGAATTTGTTCACTATGCACACTTGTATACAGGTGATTACTGGTATTACACTATATCAAGATGATTTATCATGTAGGATGATCTGTATACCAAGTACTGAATAAATCTAACATGATATATATATCAGCTTAGTGGTGATTTTAATCCTGCATATTCTCATTTACAGTAATGAGTTGCTTGATTTATTTCACATGTAGTTCCGGTGAGCATTCCATTCAGTGATCCACCATAGAACGAACATACTCATCCCAAATCCTTCGTCAGAGTATGTCGAGCTAATTATGGTGTTAAGACCACCTTCAGGCACCTTACACTACATGGGTTCCAATATAGCTTACATGCACTGCAATATGCTTTGTGCGATGTATGATGCATTGTGATGTGATGCCATATGTCCCAGTTGTTATCGTGATCAAACTGGTTTGTACATTACAGTTGTTATCGTGATCAAGCTGTATGGATAATGCATGCACATATCACAGTGATGCAGTTGCTCAGTATAATAATGTACATGTGACGTAATGCACATCTGCTGCATGCACTCAGTATATACTCAATGATGGTGTATACTGCAAGTATATGTGTGTATGTGTGTGGTGCTGCAGGTATTATAATCTCCACACACTCAATAATGCACACTATGATGTTGCTGCAGAGTATTCAATTATCTGTCATGTTGAGCGACCGTGTATGTGTGTGCAAGCTACTCACACAGCATGTATGGAGTACACACTCATGATTGCAGGTGTGTATACGAATCTGACAGTGAATGAATTATAATAACTCGGCAAGCATCAGAGATTTGTACGGCATGCTGCAATATACTGTC
This sequence comes from Cymbomonas tetramitiformis, assembly GCA_001247695.2. Classification (NCBI taxonomy): domain Eukaryota; kingdom Viridiplantae; phylum Chlorophyta; class Pyramimonadophyceae; order Pyramimonadales; family Pyramimonadaceae; genus Cymbomonas; species Cymbomonas tetramitiformis. The sequence continues at coordinate 8,390 of LGRX02008682.1, forward strand.
ATCGTGCGTCATCATTCATGATAATCCCAGTTAGTATACACATATTCTGTCAAGGGTATCATGACGCGCGCAGATGATGCATCAGTGATTATTGCAACTATTGATAATGACGGTATTTTGATGACATTTTGCAAACTGACATCGTCATCAAAAACTGCAAAATAATCGTCGTGTACAGTAAGCGGTTTATTGCGATCATGTAAATCACGATGGTGCGCGCTGCTGAGAATGAGCACATCTTGTCGCAGTATGTATAGCACATGATACAAGTGCTATTTTTCACGCGGATCATTATTCTGATGATGATTTTGTGTCTGCGTCTCAAAATTGCGAATTTCGTACAACTGCGAATCGTATCTGCGCGTATATGTGATCGCTGCGCGTATGCCGGATGCACACCTTCTCGCGCTGTATTGGTGACAATATGTACGATCAGCGACTGCGAATATGACGATATATCCTCGCGCACAATATTCGCTTATGCAGCGGTCAATATATGCAGTATATCGGTATATGTGCGATTACGACGCCTGTTATTATTCGCGCTCCGCAACCTGCGCACAAAATATTCGATATCTATGCTGCACTCACACTATGACTGTCCTCGTTCTCGCCTTGACGAGCAGAATACCAACTGATAAGGTCTCACAAGCGAGCCTTAAGATATAATATGATATGATAAGATAGCACGGATGTTATTGAACAGTAACAACTCGTGCAGCGTAAGAGCGGATGATGAGTGCAGTGCTTCGTCCGAAGATACTGCTGTAGCACAACGCTACCTCATCTATACCGAATGCCTCGCATCTCATAGATGCCACCGCTATTGGGTTGTGAACCCAAGGCATTGGTTGAACAATTAGTATCGGCTGAACGAATAATGCGTTCGCCATATGATACTCGCATGCTTGTTCAGAACATGCTAGAAGCGAAGATGAGTTCTTCTCCGAACCATTCGGTTCTTCAAGATAGCATCTTGCTTTGCCATCTCGAGTCCGACATACTGGCCTCTCGATGACATGTGTCATTCAAGCCTTACCTTGAATAAATGACAGATGATATGATTTATCATCTCGATGACATGTACAGTCATAGTCGACCGTACTGACGACTGTCTGTCATTATAATATATGACATGACTCGACATGACATGACATGTCTGACAGGTATGACACGTATGACATGTATGACATGTATGCCACATGTGTCATCGGTCATAACCCTGACATTGAGGGTTGGGGGGGATAAACCCCCTCGTTTTCCTCCGCTTCCCTTCCATATATTTAGCATATTACAACGAACTTCACCGGCCGTGCTGCCGGAGATCATGGGTGCGGCATGCCCGAGGCCATGAGTGATATTCGATGACCGCTCGATGATCCTCAATGACCGCTCGGTAGGGTTCGATAGCCTCTCGATAATATTCGATGATCGCTCGATAATATTCGATGATCGCTCGATGAGATTCGATGATCGCTCGATGAGATTCGATGACCACCCGATACCATTCGATGATCGCTCGATGAAATTCGATGACCGCTCGGTAGGGTTCGATAACCTCTCGATAAAATTCGATGACCGCTCGGTAGGGTTCGATAACCTCTCGATGATATTCGATGACCACTAGATGATATTCGATGACCACTCCGATGGTATTCGATGGCCGCTCGATGAGATTCGATGCGACCACTTGATATGATGACATGGTGATATGATATAATGATATGATGATATAATGACATGATGACATAATGGCATGATGACATATTGGCAGGATGACATGATGCCATGCTGTCATGATGTCATGATGTTTATGTATGATCATCGCAGTGAACATTCCAAGAGTGTCACGCGACTGCATGTTGAGACACTAATCACAATTAACAAATAGGGGATGCTCGACTGCGCTGCCCCTGTCGTCCCCGACCAGAGTACTAATCTCGCCCAACGGTGCTCGACTTCCGTGCGCTGTCACTGTCGTCCCCGACCAGAGTATTAATCTCGCCCAACGGTGCTCGACTTCCGTGCGTCAGTCTCCGCCGTCCCTGACCAGAGCACTCAATCTCGCCCAACGGGTGCTCGACTTCCGTGCGCCGTCCCTGTCGTCCCCGACCAGAGTACTAATCTCGCTCAACGGTGCTCGACTCGTGTGATATAAATAACGGTATTTTCACTGGGTACCATCGACTGCCAATCGCGCTTCGGAAACGAATCGCATCCAAAAACCGAATTTGACGGGTTATGACGTGAAATGATAGCGCCGACAAATCCAAAATGCTTCATCATGGCCGTCTCCGCTGTCCCTGACCAGAGTACTAATCTCGCCCAACGGTGCTTCAAACTCGAAACGATTAAATGGCCCGTCCCCGTCGTCCCCGACCAGAGTACTAATCTCGCCCAACGGGTGCTCGACTTCCGTGTGATATGCAAATCACGGTATTTTCACCGGTACCATCGATCGCCCACTGCGCTGGTAAGAACCAATCCAAAACGTGAATCGGACGGCGAAGCGAAACGATAGCGCCGTCACGATTCGCGCGTGATGACCTCCACTACGATCAAACATGCCGAGACATCTCAGACGTCCCATTTAAAAACGAATCGATCAGCACGATGGCGCGGGGTGGGGTGGGGCGCCGTCGCGATGCGCGCTTTGATTTAATTAGTAATAGTAATTGTAATTGACAATTGTAATTAGTTGCCTGCGGCGCGCCCCCAACTCCGCAGAATGCAACAGAATGCAAATCGATCAAGGTCCCGTTTTGAACTTTTGATCCCTCGCGTGCGTGCGCGTCATTTCAAACGATGCGGTGCGACCTTTGTTTTTGCCTGTATGGTTCGAGAATATATCCACTCATCATGTGGATGCCCCTACAATATATAAACCAGCTCCGCCCTCGGACGAGCGTCGACATGCCTGCTTGTGGGAAGGCCATTGCCTCCACTTTCCCCTTCACGTCCCAAAGCGGAGACTTTGAAGTCACATTAATGGATTGAAGTGCGCACCAATATATGGATCTACCTTCAAGGGATCAAAGCTTGGGATGGGCGATTCGGGGGTCGCACGTACCCTAGCGGGGGCGCGCGGGAGGGGGCGCGCGCGGCGCACTCCCGGATCACCTATCACTTACTTACTTACTTACTTACTTACTTACAAATAAACCGCACCGTTAGTCTATAACGAACTAGATCTTGAGGGTTGGGGGGGATAAACCCCCTCGTTTTCCTCCGCTTCCCTTCCATATATTTAGCATATTACAACGAACTTCACCGGGCGTGCTGCCGGAGATCGTGGGTACGGCGTGCCCGAGGCCATGAGTGATATTCGATGACCGCTCGATGATCCTCGATGACCGCTCGGTAGGGTTCGATAACCTCTCGATAATATTCGATGATCGCTCGATAATATTCGATGACCACCCGATGATATTCGATGACCACTCGATACCATTCGATGATCGCTCGATGAGATTCGACGACCGCTCGGTAGGGTTCGATAACCTCTCGATGATATTCGATGACCGCTCGGTAGGGTTCGATAACCTCTCGATGATATTCGATGACCGCTCGATGCGATTCGATGACCACTCGATGATATTCGATGACCACTCCGATGGTATTCGATGGCCGCTCGATGAGATTCGATGCGACCACTTGATATGATGACATGGTGATATGATATGATGATATAATGATATAATGACATGATGACATAATAGCATGATGACATATTGGCAGGATGACATGATGTCATACTGTCATGATGTCATGATGTTTATGTATGATCATCGCAGCGAGCATTCCAAGAGTGTCACACGACTGCATGTTGAGACACTAATCACAATTAACAAATAGGGGATGCTCGACTGCGCTGTCCCTGTCGTCCCCGACCAGAGTAATAATCTCGCCCAACGGTGCTCGACTTCCGTGCGCTGTCCCTGTCGTCCCCGACCAGAGTACTAATCTCGCCCAACGGTGCTCGACTTCCGTG
>LGRX02008682.1:13129-30536 GCA_001247695.2 Cymbomonas tetramitiformis
CCACCAACTCAAGGAGTTGGGGAATTGTAATTGTAATTGTAATTGTGTGATGAACAGGACCACCAACTCAATTAGTAATTGTAATTGACAATTGTGTGATGAACAGGACCACCAACTCAAGGAATTGGGGAATTATCAAATACGGAACATACATATAATCTGCTACATGATTCATAGGATGTGGAGAAACGTGTGCTTTTTCTCCCCCCTTCCATTTTCGGACGAGAGGAATAGATGCACCTTCGGTGCGATAATAAAACATAGTATAACTGCGATTTGTTACATACTGTGCACATGAATAAAATGCGTTTCATCTTGAGGTCTCATGATGACTATTGTGTTCCATATATTAAACACATGATGAATAACGTGTTCCATATATTGAACACATGATGAATAACGTGTTCCATATTGAACGCGTGAATACTGTGTTCTATATTGAACACGCGAATAAAATGTTCCATATTTAACACATCACCGACAATATGTTGTGTAGTCGGCAGAGGGACCCTCTCTGAACGCGGCGGTGGCAAGATCCCGTTTCTCTGGACTGTTAACCCCTCAGGCGTCAGAAGATCCCAACCGGCAGTAGAACAGCAGTCCCAGTGACTTCAGCCTTGAGAATAACGGCCCCGCCACAGTGCAACCGGTAGCCACCGGTCAGCGGTAGTAATATAACAACATTGGTAGTTTCGGTAGTTTCACTCTTCGGACGTTTATTTCTAAATCAGTTTTGCATGTTGCCGTTAGATAGGCGAATCCTTAGGCTATAAACTATAGAAGGCGATTTATCTAAGTGTACAACAATGCTATATGCATGCGATATGCTCGTGGTGTCTTTGCTAGCTTTGCAATGAAATGTCTTGTAGACATTATTATGCAATTGCCATTTTATAAGAATTCTTGCACCTTATGGTTGCTTAAACGGGTTTGTATTAGCATGCATGAGCGGTGGCAAATGAATATGTTTTTCATGTACAATTCACGGATCGATGAGTATTTTCTTTCTCGGGTTTGCCTCATAGTCGTTGCGGTGGACTTTTTGTAGCTGGCTACAAAACAAATATAACGGATTAGTTTATGTAGCTATAGCTACAAATTTTGATCGCCCTTGGCCCATTAGAGCTGTAGCCTGCTACTACAAAAGTGTATGGCTACAATATACCCGGGGGATTAGCTACAAAATGGTTGTGCTACCGCGGGCTGCGCTTCGAACAATTCTATACCAATGGGGTGTCATACACGACTTTGATACCGAATAAACGGCATATCAATTACGCATTATGGCGCTTAAGGTTTATAATCCAAGTTGATATTCTTCAATCTATGGATAAACAAAAAAACCATGGAGATCTTTATGGGAATACTGCCAAATGCATGCTCCCAATTCACTTGCTTCATCCATCGATACCTCACCGATGGTACTTTGCAGCACCTCGATCAGGTACTAAACTCTACATCACATGCCAGGAGGAGATGATCAGATGGATATTTTGATGAAGGTAATGCAACCTGCTCAGTTACGGATTCCACTGAAGGCATTTCTATTGCCCGACTGACCTGCAAACACAATACAATCGCCGTGTATTTCCGATTCAACCCACCAAGGACTTTCAGGCAAAAACACATATCTGTTGGAAGCTCAAAAACAAATTCACAACCCAAGCCTCCTAAGATACATGCATACCAGACACAACGCGGCATACCTGCAACAATGCGGTGTCCAGCCAGATCCAATCGAGAGTCTCTTGGAATCCAATCACATAATTAGTAAACGGTGGGACTCCACAACCCGATTGGAGATGGAAGCCATGTGAAAGCCGCATTCCCTTCCCGATGCGGCGTGCAAGCGGCCCATTCTGTACAGAACCCCACACCTGTATCCCACCGCATACCCCCCTCACACCGATGCCACCCTCATCATCACAACGGCGACCAGCAACTCGTCGGAAGTCACAACATATCACCATCAATACTGCCTCATATGATTTCCCTCTGAGAGCTTTGCACAGACAGCACGAAGAAGCTTGCGACGGCACTCATGTTCATGCACAACCATTCAAAGCCACCGCAGCCATCACAGGGCACTCAAAGCGCACCAAATTCAAAGCCACCGCAGCCATCACAGGGCACTCAAAGCGCACCAAATTCAAAGCCACCGCAGCCATCACAGGGCACTCAAAGCGCACCAAATTCAAAGCCACCGCAGCCATCACAGGGCTCTCAAAGCGCACCAAATTCATTTGCGTTGCACTAAGCGTGAGTACATACGTGCTTAGGTGGACGCTGATTTCAAAATGATCGAAATGCCAGATGCAAGAGCTGCGAGTGAGTATGACACATACGTGCCAAGTCGAGTCGAGAATGCATTGAGTGCCTTCAAGGTGCCAGCAGAACTCATCACGCACGAAGCAGCACGAGGTGGATCCAATCAGCGTTTTTGTGCCTTCACCGAGCCGCTCTGATGCCCTGTCTCTGCCTACAACACGCGCCAAGTGATCCTGTGGCACTGTTGCAGCAGGGTGCTGAATACAACCCAAGTTTATTGGGGCTCACCTCTTCCTGCTCACGCAACGCAGCTTCTGCCTGTTGTGCTTCGATGGCAGCCACCACATCCCTGCCACATTCCCACAACCATCAAGTTCAAGTCACCACATCGCCGTCCTTCTCATGACGGATGCCCAAGACACGGGTAGGCGCCATTAGATACGCAACAGAGCCCAGAGAGCCGGTGCTGCAGGGGGCACACCTCTGCACATGCTCTTCCAGCTGCTGAACTCTCAACTCGATGTCCTCCCTCGTCTGCTTCATTCATTGCGTGACCCCCACGCAGTCCTCCCACCCCCTTCCTCCAATTATTCTGACGTTACTTAACGCGTGCCATAAGCCGCTATCGATACGGTGGTAAATGTGGCGACTATGGACCATCGACAAACGCATCAGGGGTCCAGAAGTCATAACCCCCTAGCCCTTCCTGATTTGATAATGTCCTGAGCACGATAATATTAGTCCCTTTGCTCAGCACGCTTTCTTAAAAACCGTCACCCACGTCGTGGGCGCTAGTCAGAGATGCCAGATTTTAGGTCAAGGAAGCTGAGGCTGTGGAGTACAGCCCTTTTGCACGGGCCTTCGGGCAGAGACGAAATGGGGATAGACCCTTCGTCAGAAGATAATTCCGCCAAAGTGGTACTCCACAGACTCCGCGGAGCGCAGCACTGCCGACGGTACGATGAGTGGACATGAAGCGCCAATCTAGAGGTCAGGGTTTGGAGCCGCTCCATACTGGGGGGACGGACAGGAGGTCAACCTGAGGTAGGGATGGTACCGCAGCAAGCGCAGCCAGCTCCCTGCATGGCCAAGTCGCCCTTTCTCAGGCTATTATTATGCGCACTACCCCCCAGAGTGCCTGCCGCTGAACATGATGCAGGGCCTACCCCCCTCGCACTACCCCCAGAGTGCCTGCCGCTGAACATGATGCAGGGCCTACCCCTTCGCACTACCCCCGCTGAACATGATGCAGGGCCTACCCCCTTCGCACTACCCCCAGAGTGCCTGCCGCTGAACATGATGCAGGGCCCCCCCTTCGCACTACCCCCAGAGTGCCTGCCGCTGAACATGATGCAGGGCCCACCCCTCACTACCCCCAGAGTGCCTGCCGCTGAACATGATGCAGGGCCTACCCCCGCACTGCGCCCCACAGTGCCTGCCGCTGAACATGATGGGGCCACAGTGCCAGAGTGCCTGCTGAACATGATGCAGGGCCTACCCCCTTGCACTACCCCCAGAGTGCCTGCCGCTGAACATGATGCAGGGCCTACCCCCCTCGCACTGCGCCCCAGAGTGCCTGCCGCTGAACATGATGCAGGGCCTACCCTCTTCGCACCATCCGAGGAGACCCGCAGCATATTGCCATCCGCCATTACACTGCCCCGGGCGGCAGATTGTTGCGGACACTCGATGACAGCTCAGCGCGCATGCCTGAGGGAGAGGAGGGTCAAAGGAGTTGCTTCACCATGGAGGTCCAAGACCAGAGGGCAGGCTCCTCAGCACTAACGCCCAAGGTCGGCTGGCAACAAGCAGGACCAACGAGGCCGGCTTAGGGGGCTCCCAAGTTTGAGCAGCGCGAGAAACCATGATGGCATGTGGCGCGCGTCTCACGCATCAGGCGGTCGCCTCACCGTCGCAAGGTGTAGTCTGCCACGAGGACGCAGTTCTTGAACGTGCACCCGCATCTGTGTTGCCCGCCGCCGGAGCTTACGCACTCCCGCTCCGTGCTCCAGCTCTGTGACTATCGCAAGGGGGCTCGTAGTCTGACCCCCCCTTTTTAGACCGGAAACCTCCTCCCATTTTCATCCTCCTCATTTCATCCACCAATCACAATCGAGAAACGAAACGAGGAGCTCTCCTCATTTTGTTTATGGAAACGACGAAATGAGGAGAAATGGGTCGGGGCTGTCGTGGTTTTCCTCATTTCGGTCGACAGTCAAAACGCGGAACGCCATTTCGTCCTATTCATCGATCCGATCCTTCTCGTTTTGCAGAAATTTACGCCTTGCAACAATTATCGTGTCTGCATCTGTGGACAGTGGCCTTTAAGTGAAGGTGATTTTCCAGCGGCTGTTGCGTTCGGTATATTCCCATATACCAAATGCAACAAAGCTTTGCATATGCATTCTCATGAGTGTCACGAACAACATATTTCTTTAGCGAGCAAGATCCGTTCAGAAATCAGGATTCTGGACGGTGTTCGTGAGAGGGGGTGAGGAGCGCAAATTGAGCGCCATTTCGAATCACGCCCAGCAGAGACGCATAACTCACACAATGCGCATATCCCGCATATCATATATGCATACTAAACACATGTTGAGCATTCGAGACTGCACTCTTAGCTCTAGCGGAAACGCGGATGTCAACCGCCTCCACGTTTCCGCTAGGGTTGCTTCCCTCATCCGCGCGCTCGCTTGCAAGCGAGTGTGCGCGCCGGATGAGGGAAGCGTCCGCTAGAATATCTCTTCATATATGTTATATTTCGAAAATAATTTGGACAGACTCTTCGGCCGACCAGGCATCTTGCTGTGGGCTGGCACGTCAAGGTGGATGCGGCGAGCGGAATTTTGGAATTTTGAAACTTCCAAAAGTAGCGACAAGGCTTATCATTCCTCGCGCTAGGGGGAACCACTAACTCGTCAGGAATATGTGATAATACTATATAGGGAGAATTTGCTTCAGGTAATACATAATCTTATAAATCTTTGAATGGCTAGGCAGGGTACGCTACGTGTGAGAAATGGTTCCGCGTTGACTTGCAATTGCATATTTAATAAATTACACATGAACATGGAAATTTCCCAAAGCGCCTTTTGCAAATGTTTCTCGACCTAAACTTTCGCTTCCTCGTTTCCATCTTTCCTCGTTTCGCTGATGGATTCTGATCGGCAAAACACGGAATGAGGAAAGAATGAGGAGGATGAAAACGGGAGGAGGTTTCCGGTCTAAAATGGGGGGTGAGGCTCGGGTACACATGAGGTGAGCACGGCGCCATCCTCCCCCAATGCTACTTATCAAAGGATGCAGATGTGATGCATCACCGATATACCGGCACAATCGGCTCGATAATACATATGGCGCATCGTGGCGCGTGTTGTCCCACCCAGAACGACATCCAGAGTTTGCGGTTGCGATGCACTCTCCACCTGCACCACCCGCTCGCATATAATATTGTCTACAACCTTGTCTTGATATGTTGTGGAGGGAGTGGAGAGATTTCTAAAACAATAAGGGATAAGGCCGCACGCGCACTTTTCGCGTTATATCGATACCTCCCCTTATACTTCCCCTGTATTTCCCGTCTTCTAGGATACGGCCGGGAAATACAGGGGAAGTATAAGGGGAGGTATCGATATAACGCGAAAAGTGCGCGTGCGGCCTTATCCCTTATTGTGTTAGAAATCTCTCCACTCCCTCCACAACATATCAAGACAAGGTTGTGGACAATATTATATGCGAGCGGGTGGTGCAGGTGGAGAGTGCATCGCAACCGCAAACTCTGGATGTCGTTCTGGGTGGGACAACACGTGCCAAGATGCGCCATATATATTATCGAGCCGATTGTGCCGGTATATCGGTGATGCAGATGTAGTAGGGAGGCTCAAATGGCTGATCAATCATTCAGGCGGCCAGGGGGCAAGGGGACTGCGGGCAAGGCAGCAAGCGAGCGCGGGGGCCATGCCGCGCTGGCACGCACTTGAGGTGCGTGCATACGACATCTTCAGCCGGTGGCTTGCCGTTTTCCAGCTGGGTGCAGGGTTCCCCGGCAGCGACAGCAGCGCACTCGGAGGCGGCGTGGTGAAGGATGGTGCTCTGGCAGGCGCGCACGCGGATCAGCGCCTCGCGCTGCTGCAGCTCCTCCTCCATCGTGCGTCTCTCCGCCTCCCCATCCTCCACAGCAATTTCACTCGTCCCATCCTCCCCTGTCCTCCTGCCCTGCATCAGCCCTCGCAATCCCTTCCGCTGCCACCTCCTTGGCTTTATCCATCTCTACAGTTCTCCTCTCTCCCTCCTCCTCCTCTCCTCCGCCCTCTTGTCACTCTGCCAGGACCTACAACACCCCTTCTCAGCCTTTTTCCTGTAGCACCTCTCCTTCCCCAGGCCTCTTTCCCCAGCACCCCCTTCCTCAGCCTCTTTCCCGTAGCCCTCCTCTCCCCTCAGCCTCTTTCCCCAGCACCCCTTCCCCTCGGCCTCTTTCCAGCACCTCTCCTCAGCTCCTTTCCCAGCACCTCCTCTCCTCCCCTCAGCCTCTTTCCCAGCCCCTCCTCTCCTCAGCCTCTTCCTGTAGCACTTCCTTCCCTCAGCCTCCTCCTTCCTGTAGCACCCCTTCCCTCGGCTCCTTTCCTGTAGCACTCTCTCCTCCTCAGCCTCTTTTCCTGTAGCACCTCCTCTCCCCTCGGCCTCTTCCTGTAGCACCCCCTCTCCCTCAGCTCCTTTTCCTGTAGCACTCCTTCTCCCTCAGCCTTCTTTTCCTATAGCACTTTCCCCTCAGCCTCTTTCCTGTAGCCCCCTCCTCTCTCTCAGCCTCTTTCCTGTAGCACCCCTTCCCTCAGCCTCTTTTCCTTAGCACCTCCCTCTCCCCTCGGCCTCTTCCTGTAGCACCCTTCCCTCGGCCTCTTCATGTAGCACCCCCTCTCCCCTCAGCCTCTTCCTGTAGCACCTCCTCTCCCTCGGCCTCTTTTCCTGTAGCACCCTCTCCCTCGGCCTCTTCCCAGCGCCCCTCCTCTCACCTCGGCCTCTTCCTGTAGCACCTCCTCTCCCCTCGGCCTCTTTCCTGTAGCACCTACTCTCCCCTCCCTGTGGGAACATCTCACCCCAATGAGTACTTACATGAGTATCTCACGAGCGAGGCCCATCTCATGCCCAATCTCTCCCCTCTGCTCACACCACTGCCTTACGCGCAAAGGCCTGCGGTCTGCCAACCTGTACGAAGCTAGCATGCGACGGGAGCACAGCTTGCAACGTGCCAAGAGGAGTACACTGTCCTTGGGTCGGGTAGAGGACACAAGGACAGAGAGGCCTCCATACACAGCTAAGAAAAGCACCCAGCCATCCGAATGCCCACCTGCTCGACTCCGGCATAGCAGCTAAGAAGGCGGTGCCTAGAACAGCCACAGGACATAGGCCACAACCACCGCACCAGCAGCCAACCTGCTTCTAAACTGAAATATCATAATTCAGCCGCTGGATCCGTAGTTGAAGTCAAAATCCTGTGGCTGCGGCGCCGCTGGGTGAGACCGTGCGTGTCTCACGTGAGAGGCTCCGCACCTGCCGAGAGCTCCTGCAGCAGGGCGGCAGCTGAGGCTCTGGACGAGACCCCACCCCATCGAAACAATGACCCCTCCACCCACACCGGGTGGCCCGCGCTAACGTGGCCGCTGCGAAGGTACTCCACCACGGCGGAGTGTGGCCCACTGTTCAAGTCCCCGCACAGCACGAGCGCCACGCGGCCCGCTTCCAGCCCTGCCTGTGCAGCGTGCCGTTGGATGAAGCTGTGGGCGGCTTCCAGGAGCAAGTGCATCTGCCCCGCAAACCTCCCCCCTCTGTTCGTCACCCTCACCCAGCGCGGAGCTGTTGACCCAAAGCTCCCTGCGAGCCTCGCACCTCGACATCTGCCTGGCATGCAGCTCGAAAACCTGCCGCAGGAAGGGCAGCTTGCAGGGCCGACAAGCGTCACCGAGAGGTGCCGCAGGGTGCGAGACCCCAGCTAGTGTCCGGCCAGTGACACTCGCAGCAAGGGACCCACCAGCCGGGTTCCAGCCCATGGCATGTGCATTTAGTGAGGTGCGGCACGGCGTCGGGCACACGGGCAGCCTGCCGCTGGAGGATGTGAGGGGGCCGCGGCAAGGGCATCAGGTGGGCCTCACGTGCAGGGAGGGAGGTGCAGCCGAGCGCTGGGCACGTGGCTGACCTGCAGCTGGCGAATGTGAGGAGCCCCTGGGTGGAAGAACAGGTGGGTGTTGACCACGCATACACCCCTTGCCGTGTCCGCCTCCCGGGCTCGCATCAGCCCCAGCTGCCCCACACTCGTCACGTTGCTCCAAGCCTTGGCAAGCGCCGCATCGCTGGCAATGAAGGCGGCCACCTCACCGGCAATCTCTGTCACTTCGCTGCCGTCTCCCACCGGCGGGGCCGGCTCGGCATTGCCCCGCGGCCTGGCCGCTTCCTGCGCAAGGAGCTGGATGTTCACACCTTCCGATGCCACCACCTGCGTATCACGGGCGGCAAAGACCTCCGCCGCAACGATCCAAACTCAGGAGGCGTCTTTAGCTGGCCGGGGCACCCTCGCCCGTGCCACCGTTCAGCTCGGGCGCATGGCCTAGACGCACTAGGAACCTTTGCTTTGGCGATCTATAGTTGACTCTAGGTATGGCAGTATCAGGGGGGCCTGCGGGCCCCCCACAAGATGGATGAGGGCCGCGCTTGGCAGCCTGGGTCCTCCATGGCCAGGTCCAATCATCGCTCAAGCTGTTCAGGAACAGAGGCATCGACAGATGATTCTCAAGAAGGAACCGCAGGTGTCTGAGCCGAGGGGCTCTCAGAACGGACTTACAGACAGCCGAAGCAGAGGGCTCTCTGGAACATGCTACAGTCAGAGGGCTTTTGGCGAGAGGCGCGCATGATGTCGCCCCCGTAAACGGAATTATCGGAGGGCCCTCTACAACCAGATGGCAAACGCATCAGCTCATTGCCATGAAGTTCCTCCCACCCCACCCCCGCCTCCACCCCCACCCCCACCCCCGCCTCCCACCCCCACCGCCACCCCCGCCCCGTTGAAGAACCCACCGTCGCAAGTGTGGGAGGTCGACGGACCTGGAAGCAGCTGCTCCGCACGAAAAGGGCGCATCTGCATTCCGGCAAAACCGACCCCCCTTTCAGCCACCGGGGGTCTATGCTCAACTTCTCTTTAATGATTCCATGACGTGTCCGAAACACGCTGGCCAGAAAGCTGGCAGTGATGTTTCCCTTTGAATGCCCTTTTGGTAGCAACATGTCCCTGCGGCCGTGCCTAAACGGCGGCGTCCTGCGTTCACCTAGACCAGTTGTTGCAGGCGCTCTACCAAGCAGCATATCAAAGCCCTCGGCTACCGGTGAGGGCAGCTTCCTATGTTTGCATGCCACGCTTACGGCTGCGGGCGGGAGGCTCACCCCTCCCTGGTCTTCCCCGTTTTGGACATGAAGCTGCCCTCGTAGCCATTGTGCCTCATGTGCGGCTCGAAAAAGCGCTCGTACCACGCAGTGTCGCACTCCTGAATGTGCAGGAAGGTCATCGAGCAGTCAGAGGGAGCTTCGAGGTCATCGAGCAGTCAGAGGGAGGTACGCGGTCATCGAGCAGTCAGAGGAAGGTAGACAGTGTGGTCATCGAGAGCAGTCAGAGGGAGTGCGCGGTCATCGAGCAGTCAGAGGGAGGTACGCGGTCATCGAGCGGTCAGAGGGTGGTACGCGGTCATCGAGCAGACAGAGGGAGGTACGGGGTCATCGAGCGGTCAGAGGGAGGTACGAGGTCATCGAGCAGACAGAGGGAGGTACGAGGTCATCCGAGCAGTCAGAGGAGGTGCGGTCATCGAGCAGTCAGAGAGGGAGGTACGAGGTCATCGAGCAGTCAGAGGGAGGTACGAGGTCATCGAGCAGTCAGAGGGAGGTACGAGGTCATCAAGCAGTAAGAGGGAGGTACGAGGTCATCGAGCAGTCAGAGGGAGGTACGAGGTCATCGAGCAGTCAGAGAAAGGTACGAGGTCATCGAGCAGTCAGAGGAAGATACGAGGTTGCTCTTGACCACTCTGTTTGCTCTCTGGCCCACCTTGCCTGGCGTTGATGGCCCCGGCGCCCTGGCGTTGATGCGGCATGGCCCCCGGCGCCCTGATGTTGATGCGGCATGCCCCCCGGCGCCCTGGCGTTGATGCGGCATGGCCCCGGCGTCCTGGCATTGATGCGGCATGGCCCCCCGGCGCCCTGGCATTGATGCGGCATGGCCCCCGGCGCCCTGGCATTGATGCGGCATGCCCCCCGCGTCCTGGCATTGATGCGGCATGGCCCCCGCGCCCTGGCATTGATGCGGCATGGCCCCCAGCGCCCTGGCGTTGATGCGGCATGGCCCCCGGCGCCCTGGCGTTGATGCGGCATGGCCCCCGGCGCCCTGGCATTGATGCGGCATGGCCCCCGGCGCCCTGGTGTTCATGGCACACCGATCAATCACATGATGCAACGAGTACAAACTCCTCAAATGAGCTTGAGCCGACGTGTCACTTTCTATGCTCGCCACGGCCTCATCCCCTCCCTCTCCGCTCTCGTGCGCCAGGCAGCCTCAGTGAGCCCCTGCCCTCCGCTCTCGTGCGCCAGGCAGCCTCAGTGCCCCTGCTCTCTGCTGCTGGGCGTGCACCTGCAAAGCAACGATGTCGGGGGCAAGCATTTGGATATCCTTCAGTGCGAGCTGCATCCGATAACTGGGATCCTTGAAGTGAGCTGCCAGGACACTCCGCAACCGTGAGACCCCGGCCCTGATCCACGCATCAAGCCATCGCTCTGGAAGCAGGAGGAAGCAGGATTAGCTTCGGGGACCACAGACGCCGGGAAGGGAAAGGAACGGGCAAAGGCTTTATCATCTGTACATGTCAAATATTTTTGTACAGGGCGGCGCATCAACACAAATGCACACACCTGCCCAACATTGACAAAAGGCATGCTGTAAGCGTGAATCGGAGCACCTTTCAAATACGGGTACAGAGTATCCCACGTGTGACAGTACGCATCCGCCAATATATTATAGGTCACTGTACGAAATCCGCCGATGCCAATACTGCGCTCTCGTACATCCAACGCCCCCCTCAATCTGCTGCAACCGCCCTTGCCATGCCGACGGCTCCCATGCCCTCAAAGTGCAAATCACTGCATGGCCAGCCACAGCAAGATAGCACCGGGCTTGCCTTCTAACCGAGCAAGCCCACCAGTCAAGCCCTCAAGCATTCAAGTCTAGGTGGTCGTCAGGGTGCCGTGCTGCGCACCCTGTCCCCGCGACGCTCTGCGGTGATGGCCCCATGCCTGTAGCGCGGGCCTCAGCGTCCACCCGCGCCTATGCTCACCACCATTAACCGCACAGCCATGGTTAGCCCGCATCCTCGGGGCGAGCCAGCGCCACTGAGTGCGTGCCCTCGGTGCCAGCTGGCACAAGAAGAGACTCTCAGGATTATGAGCCCGAGGCTCATGTCGGTGAAGGCGGCTTTGTACTAAAGCTGTTGGGCGCTGAATCGATCTCAGCAGACGAAGGTGGGATGGGGGGCGTACCGGGAGCTTCACAACAGGTCCTGCAACCTCTGCGGTTGTGCTCCACTCCATCCGCTCCCCTGTCCCCGTCAATGCCGCCCCGCTGTGAGCACTTCCCCCCTTATCCGTGCCAGCCTCCAGACCGCCTCGACCCCAAAACCCTTCCCTGCTCATGCAGCCCCTCACCCAGGCCCTTGCCCACTATCTCCGGAGCACCTGGACCCCTTCTTCCTTATTTCCTCCCTCGGCCCCCTTACCCTCACCTATCCCTTACCTTCGAAGCCCTACCACACCCATGAATATCCATACCCTTCAAACCCACCACAGAAGCGCCTCGGGGAGTCCTCGCACGCTCCGAGAGGCATGTCGGCTGGCACACGCGGTGCCCTGTGCTCGGAGAGGCGACGAGTGCACACTGCACCGCAAGGGGCTCATCGTAGGCACGACCTTGCACGTGGGGTGAAGGCGGGGCGAGGCGGAATGACGGCAGGCGTTGAGGACCTTACCATTGAACGTGGGGATGCACTCCACGGAGAGGGAGGAGCCGGCGTCCTCCGCAGTGGGGATGTAAAGCCTCTGCAAGCTGATGATGCTTCCCTCGGGCTCGGAGCTCCCGTGTTTGCGGTGTTTCGACTTCCTCCACGCCCACTGCAGGTCCTGTAGCTCGCAGTACTTGACACCCTGCGCCCCCCGTGCCTTGCACCGCTATATGGGATCGCCGTGCGAATCGTCGCTCGCCCAGGGGGCACGAGCTTAAGGCTTGGACGTCGCTCAGATCCCCTTCAGGTGATCGGGCTAGTGGTCTTGCCGAATGTTGGGATGCAGAGTGATCAGCCTGACGGCTGTGGAAGATAGGGTTTGCTGTTGATGGACTACCCAGAGTTGGTAGAAGGCGTCTGGAAGTAGTGCGTGCTGTGTGTTGGTGCCAGGGTGTTGTGTGCGGGGATATAAGGACAGCGGCGCACCTGAGGTACAGGAAGAATGGGGTATCCCACCATGGGGCGTGCAGGAACGTAAATGGAGCCAACGGAAGGGGCGTTGAGGCGCAGAGGGTACAGCAAGCCACCGATGCTCAGGCGATGCCCTGGAACACGCAAAACGGAGGGGCCTTTCAGCTCACGATGCAAGCGGAACACAGGATCCCCAGTACGCCACAGCGATCTCGTATGAGTGAATTTCGGCAGTGCCTAGAATGTGCAACCCTCAAACAGGCTGTCCAGCTAACTTATTCTTCGCGCGTCGATCCGTTCACGGCGGCAGCTATCGCGGGTTGAAACCACGCGCCGCACCGTCGGAGCCTGTCGTGCGCGTTCGGCCGCAGCGCTTGGAACCGTGGACGTTGGATTTGTAAAAACGTTGTCGAGCGCAATCAGAGGTTGACTGCACCTTGGATTGAGGCAGAGGGCAAAGAAATAAAGTGCCTCCACGTTAAGCGGACCTGGGGCAGTCCAAGCGATTTCATTCGGCAGGGTGCCATCCACCGAGTTTCCATCCGCGTCGACTAAAGCCACCTCCACGTCATCTGGTTGTTTCAGTTGGCTTATCGGCTGGGGCTCCCGCTTTTTGCTGTCCCTCTTCCTGGGCTTGCCGCTCCTGCTGGCTTTTAAAAGAGTGGCGCGCAGTCGGTTAAGGCATTTGTCCACGGGCTCCTGTGCAGAGAGGGCGCGGCTGCCTCAGGTCGGTCGCATGCTGAGGTAGCCACGTTGGCGACAAATTATATCTAGCGGGGCGAGATGCTTCAACAAGGATGGCGTCTTCACACTGAAAATCGGATCCACAACAGTGGCTTCTGAAGGTGGCATTAGGATATCGACAGAGATGTCGAACCTTGCGGCTTCAATCGGGCTTTCCAGGGTTCAGTCCACAGGCAGACGCAAAGAGTCTCATCATCCGTATGGTCAGCGTCCACGAATTAACAGTGCTGACAAGAGGCAAGCGAACGCACCTCGCGACTCCGTTGCAGCAGTTTTGGGCCGGCAGGTGACGGTACGGTGATCTCGATGAGCTCGTCGTTACTGGCGCATTCAGGTGCCTTTTTTTGGGGGACTTGGACGTCCACAACAGTGCGGATGCAGTTTACTACTTCCATGCGTTTACGCCCGATGTCTGCACGGCGAGAAAAAGTTGGCGAGAAGTTGCGAGGAAGCTGCCGACTCTTGGTTGCGAACGTCGCCTGGAACACACCCGACGTGAGCTTCAAGTGTACGCACGAACACACGGGTACGAATGCGAAGAGAATCGGGAGGACTTGCAGGAGAATCAACTCCTTCGGTATGGGCCCAGTCTGAGTATACACCTTGAACGAACGTGTGAAAACGGCACCCCAGGTATTCATATCGTTCGTTGTATCCTTTTGTATACGGCGGTAGCACTTGACCGCCTCACGAGTTATTTACTCAAGCGCGGAATCTCACGGTGAGCCCCTCACATGCGCACCTACCGAAGAATCAACGAAGTGGGCGCGAGCGCATACCCCGCATGCATAAGAACTGTACTGCAACCTAGTGGTCGGATGGGTGAGACCAGGTTCTCTGGACGTGCGGTGGGGCGTCTCGTGTCGTGCTCTCCCTCTCGTCTGCTGGGATACAGAGCTCTCCTGACGTGAGCTCAGAGGTGCGTAGCTCAGCTCTAGAGCTACTGTCGTGTGTCATACCAGTCGAGTGTGTCACACACAGTAGTCAGAGATTATTCCTACCATACCTCCGCTCCGCTCCGCTCGTCGATAGTCTTAGTCATACAGTAGTGAAGTGTCTTCGCTCTTGCGATTTACATCCAACACGAACAGTCAGTCATATGAGATAGTCATACTGATAGCGATACTCATACATTGATAGTCATCCAACATTCGACATTTGATTGTTCGCACAGCAGTTTGAGTTTCAAAAATTCAAAAGTTACCTCACCTCCCGAACGCCATACGATTGCACGTTGCGTTGGCTTGGGCAACCTGTAGCGAGCATGGCTGCAAGTAATGGAGATAGTAGATGGCTCATACGATCGCAGCAGTCTCCCATTCACCATTAAGTAAAACACCTGAAGAAATACAAGCCTGATTGTGCTGTGTGAATTAGTTCGTTGCAAAAAGACGAAGTTGGTTATACTCCAGTTCTCAAAGGTGAAACAGAGGCCAACCACGGTCGTTGCTCATAGCTGTCAAGCACCAAAATCAAGTCCCGGATCATAATCGCACACACTGCGACAATCGCCCAACATGGAAATCGATGACCTCGACCTACTATTGTCCATGGCAGACGACGACGTTCCTGCGTCGTCGAAAAACTCCTCGAGGATTCGTGACGATCCCGACGACAGAGACCCTCTTCGGCCTATTAAGACTCAGTTGAGGAAAGAAGAGATGCCGAGTGCGCCGAGTGCCCGCAAAGTAGTGTATAGCAGCCCACCGAAGCCGCAAGCCAATCGAAAAGGTTTGCAACTGTTTATCACTGTGCTGACTGGCTGGATAAACTTAAGGCTAGTTTCCTGCAAGTTTCCAAAAGGTCGCCTATTTATTTCCTCAATACCACGTAGGATGCGCGGTGTGCATCTTACACTGTGAAAGTAAATTGACAAAATCGAGTTTGTATGCTGTATTTACTGTCACACGGTTTGTCGGATTCCTTCCTGCAGCGCGCAACACCCTGGAGACGTTGCCTCACTTTTGTCTTTTGGATCCAGATGTTTTTTACGCAGGATCAGGGGCAGGTGGGTTTTGTGTGGCTTTTGGTGGAGCTTCCTGAGCTTAAGTGGCGTTTGTCGACAGCTTTCGCGGCGGTTGGCCATGCAACGAGCTCGAACCGTGTGGCTCAGGGCTCGGATATCTCGAAGAACGAGGCGATGGATAAGTTCTCTGGGCTCCGACTGAAAAACCGGCTGCTTTCGAGCCTAGTAGTTCTCGAGCGCTTCAAAGCGACGCGCTTCTTCCGCATTGGAGGACTCAGGTGTGCCTTGCCACCTTGGAAGCGCTGTCGCGTCGTACCAAAACAGTGACGCTGCGCGGCGTTCTGCCCTGATAGCCTCGAAGCGTCGCTGACTCAAACTAACCTTTCACGCACCGTCTCTTGCAGGAGTGCAAACGTGGGCACGGACACGTGGGGCACGGTTGGTGTGCTGGTGGACTCCCGCGAAACCCACTGCTTACCGCGAGTACACAAAACTGTACTACGCGGAGCTCTGTGTTGCTTATTCCAGTTGCACCTGCAGTATGGAGTGATAGGTCCATCGGGTATCCTGCACACATCTGCTGCAAGCACTCGCGACTCTGGTTTTTTGCAACTGTCCTCGCCATGCTTGTTCTGGGGTGTGCACCTTGAGCTGATTGTGGGGCGCGTGCTCATGGGACGGCCACGTGACTCAGGTGTCGAAGATGAAGCCGCGGGAGTCTGCGAGCGGCCAGAAGTGGTCCGTGTGGAAACTCAGCGATCTCGACCGCAACGATGTGTCCCTCTTCCTCTTCGGCCAGGCGTACACCGATCACTGGAAAGAGTCCGAGGGCGCCGTGCTCGGCATACGCGGCGCGAAGCTCAAGAAAGACGTGCGCGCACACATCGGCTCGAGACCCTGGGGTCAGTGTGAGGTCCACGTGTTTTCCTCAGCTGGTAGCAAACCCTCTCACGTTTTTCAAAACGATCAACGCCGACGGACAAAAGTTCGCACGAAATCGAATCGATACGAACGCCACCGTCCCTATAGTGAGGCAGTCTTCCGGGGAGTGCATCTTGAGAACATCCCCCCGGTCGTGGTCAATGTGAGAACACGGGGTTTGGCGCAGCTGGCGTGTCGCTTGTACGGAGCGGCGCCCCCAAGGAAACAGCTCAATGCAGTTGGAGGTGGCACGGGAGCAGGAAAAGGGCGAGCTGTCGATGAGCGCGGACCAGCCGGACGTGGTGTGGAAGATCGGCACCTCCGTGGACCTCGGCACGTGTCGTGCCGAGCGCAGGGACGGCACGCCTTGCACCAACCACATAAACAAGTGCGTGCCTCCCAGCGTGTTGCGCCGAGTGTAGAGATGCGAGGGCAGGGACAGCTCACCATGCGCTACCCACTTGAACAAGTGTACACCTCGCGTGACATGCCGGGCATAACGACAGCACGCCCTGCATCACCCATACGAACAGTTGTGCGCCTGCCAGCAATTGAGTTCCCGCGGATTCTAACACAGGAGCAAGTGCTCCCAGCCCCAAGTATGCCTACTCTATGTGACACAAGGGAAACGATGTTGGGTGCACGTAGTGGCGTAGGCTCTTGCCACGACGGCGCCTGAGACAACTGTGAGGCCGGCCGGAGGCTGCAATCCTGTGCTGAGAACTCGTCGAGCACTCTGCCACTCGGTAGGACGGTAGGGTTGCTCTCACCTTCAGATTTTCTTGCGACTCCCCCGTGGTGCAGGTCGCAGCTCGAGTACTGCCAGTACCACCTTCGGCAGGCAGCTTCGGCCCTGTCGAACCCGCGCATGGAGCTCTCCGGGGGGTGAGTGTCCCGTCATCCCGCGCTTTTAATGCTACCCTCCTGCTGTCACTTGTGGCCAATGAATACTGGTCACCGGCGCAAGGGGCTCTCCGGGGGGTGAACTAATTTGCCATCCATACTTTCTTCAGGGCAT
>LGRX02008682.1:31559-58080 GCA_001247695.2 Cymbomonas tetramitiformis
GCACTCCAGGTGGTGCAAAAGGTGGGATCGGTCTCAGGTTTCAGTAGTGGATGAAATCCTGGAAGTCAGCCTCAAGGAGCGATGGAGTCAGTGAGGTGGCAACGGCAGGGTCAGCCTCAAGGAGCGATGGAGTCAGTGAGGTGGCAAAGGTGGTATGCAGCTTCAGGGTGCTTGAGTGCTTTTCAATTTTGTCGCAGGAACCTAACCAGCTCCTTGAAGAAAAAGATCAAGCCTGCAGTCGAGAAGAAGGATGTCCTCGGCATGAGCAGACAGCCACTGCGAGTGACGGATTCTCAGGGGATGCGCAGTATGGCAGAGTGCGCCCCTGGGCGCTGCTCATTGAGTTTGACAGATACAAGCCCTGTCGTCACTAACTTGCTCCTGGCTGAGGTCTTGATCTTGGGGTGGGCCGATTTCGCTTGTACCTTTTTTCTGGATGGGGCTGAATGTTGTAGCCATATAACGTCACAAATGCGAATTCTTTTAATGAACCTCGGTATCTTACCATTCTTCAGCAAATATGAATATGAAACATTATGGTCCGTCGTGACTACTCGGAGACGTGGATGGGCTTCTGCACGTATGGTTGTGCCGAGACAAAATCCGGGCTTTTGTGTGTATGGTGTTGATAGGATCTTGTTCTGAGGTCGACCACCGCCTCAGCCGTGCACAACTTGTGCTGGTGACAGAGCTGCTGAGATCCTTGACTCGTGGGTCATTTCGAATGCATTCTCTCCGTGCTTGCCTGAAACACACGAGGAGCCTTCGTGAGCGGCCGATGGAGATTGAGTGGAGTGGAAAAGCGCGGTTACACCGGCATCGTGGGTGACTTGCACTGTGGCCAAACGGGCGTCGGATGAAGAAACACGCTTCCTATGCAGCATGGCACATTCTCAACTGACTGATGCCCATCTCGTGTGCAACGACCATCTGGAAACCCCTTGCTGGGACACCCCAAAATAGCATGATTGTATGGATTGAATCACCCATAGTCGAATTGGCATCCTTCGTTTCATTCCTTTGTTTCATTCCTTTCTTCTTCTGAAGATCGCGAGGGGGATGGCGGATGCACTCGGAATTTGGGGAGTTCATCTGAAGCACGGTGGCGGGATGGGCGAGGGCATGTGCAGCTCGGGAATAGGGAAGAAGAACGGCTCGGTGGGAGCGAGGAACCTGAACGCGATTGCGAATCGCTTGGACAGCCAGTCATCCAGGGCGGCCTTGGAGAAGGCAGCCCTCGCGCCGGCTTGGGCCCGCTCGGACAGCTTGCGTGGCCGCCTCAACACGGGCAGTGCATCTCGCAGCGCTGGCGCTCAGGTGCCCACCCATGGTATTTGAGCATGCACGCTGCGAAGCTGGGAAAAGCAGAGCAACAGAGTTTGCTGTTCAGTGGCATGCTCACACAATGTGAGCGCTGCCGGCCTCATCGCGCCCTCACTTCGGAAACCGTGTCTTGGGACGCCTCTCAATTTGCCACACAAAGAGAAAAAGTCTTTCTCCTCGATGCCCAAGGGTGGGAACATCCACCTGTCAAACCACGGTTTGGATAAGACGACTGGTTTCACAGAAACGAGTTTTTGGCTCCGAATCATCGAATATTCTTGAGTTCAAGTGTTTGACTGACATTCCCCTCACTGTCATCACGAATGAGTCAGCGCGACAAGAGAGACGGCCCATTGCGCCGCTGTTCCTTCCAGCGATCTCTACTCCGCAACTGACCCATGTGGCACTAACCCACACGTGGCAAGGCGCGGGAACAGATGGACAGGAAAAAACCCCAAGCCCGCATGCTGCTTGAGACGGACATGGGCATGGAAGAGGCTGTCGTGGAATGTGCAAATAAGCAGGTGCGCTGCGCCTTAACACATTAAATAAGCAGGTGCGCTGCGCCTTAACACATTAAATAAGCAGGTGCGCTGCGCCTTAGCATCTTAAAGAAGCAGGTGCGCTGCGCCTCAACATATTTAGCACCATGCTGGCCCCTCCGGCCTACTCTCAGTGCTCTGCTGTGCTCTGCTGTGCTCTGCTGTGCTCTGCTGTGCTCTGCTGTGCTCTGCTGTGTGCTCTACTGTGCTCTGCTGTGCTCTGCTGTGCTCTGTGCCTATATACTTTCTGTGCTCTGCCGCTTTGTGCTCTGCCGTGCTCTGCTGTGCTCTGCTGTGCTCTGCTCCGGGGGGTGTTGGAATTCGCAAGGCTGCCAGCAACGAACCCAGCATGGGCCGCTCCTATCTGCAGATGATCCTGGGGTCTCAGGAGCTGAAGAAAGGGGGTTCGCGAGAGCGGTGGAAATTCAGAAGCTGGCGCAGGAGTGACCTGCTTAAAAGGCATGAGGTAGCCTTCCCACCCTTCCGCCCTTGATTTTACCATATTTGTCCACCGTCTTTACGCGCCCTTATCGCCCCGTGTGTGCCACAGATCCTTCGCGCCCTTGTCGCCTGTGTGTCCCCGTCCTTCTCACCCTTGTCGCCTGTGTGTCCCCGTCCTCCCCGCCCTTGTCGCCTATGGGGTGGATGCGTGTGCGCAGAAGCAATCATTGATTGTGAACTCGATCGATCCAAGTGACCTTACTCCCGATGCACCTGAGGGGGGAGGCTGAGCAGTGGGGACGGAGCCGCTCTCAGGCTTGGAGTGCCCAGACCCGAACGCAAGCAGCCTGAAGCAAGTGAACCCCAATGGTGGCTTCCCGTGGCCGTGCTCCCCACCCCTTGCGGCGGAGCACACAGCATCTGCATCATCGCTTTCGTCAGTTTGAAGCTCGCCTTGATTGGAGGGTTGCGTTTTCAGGCCCTGAAGCCGACGACTCTCATCTGAAAGCGCGAAGGCCGTCCCACAGCGCCCGCGACAACCTTGCACTGTTGATGGAGCGATCGAAGCCGCCTGCCGCATGCTCTTCTGCCGCGAGCGCCAGCCTGCACAGATTGAAGAGCGGCAGCAGCGAGGCGGCCGCATCTGGCACCAAGGGCACCACGAGCTCCAGGCCGGGAGCCAATAAGAGGGAGGCGCCCTCCACAAGCTCTGAGGTGGGGAGGCATGGCAACCATCCAGGTGCGCTCCCTGTGGGCGTGTGAAAGACACCCTGACGTGGCACCGGCTCGGTGCTGATGGCAACTCGGGAAGATTTTGGCGACCCTGACGGTGATGCCGCAATCGGGCCTGGATGGTGCGCGCGGTGAGGATCGGGGATTTTAATAGGTTGCAATACTCTCGGTGCAGGAGGTAAGGACTGGCAGTATCAGGGTGGAGGATGCTGGTGGGCTTTGAAAGTCCCGGTGCCGGGCATAAGGAATAATGAAGTCAACAGCGATTGGCCCAAAAGGCAGTCGTCCACCAGATACTCGCGCGGAAGTTCTTCTGCTGTTCCGCCCAAGGCGTGAGATGCACCAAGTGGCTGGGCCCCGGCCTGGGCGCTTGACCTGTGCTGGTGCGCTACAGGGTTGTGAGATCATTATAATTACTGGCATCGTCGATCTCCAGATCTCCGCTCGGCCTTGTCGATGTGGACATCTCCTGTCGAGCTGCCGTGTCATCATCGGCCCAGTCGATGATCGGCCGAGTCGATTTTCGAAATCTCGGACTTTGCGGTTTGCATGTTCGACTTTGCATTTCGATTTGCATCCCGTTTGTTTGACGCTTTATTGACGAATCGGAATGTGAGTCGTATATGGAGCACACCAGAGTAACGCACAGTCATCGCTCATCTGTCGGATGCGCTTCCTTCGCTCCCCTGCAGTCATGAGTCATCCTCGGTCCATCGCAGTCATCTAGTCAGTCATGACGCAGCACTGCAATTGGTGTTTTGATTGTTAGTAAGTAATTCGCCCAGGTTCATTTTTATTACAGAGCGTGCGTTTAAGTACACGGAGATACATAAACCACACATATTTGGTATGTGCGTACCGACTCTCACCGCGAGGCCTCCGTTGGTTGTTCGGCAGAGATTGGCAGCTCGGATGTTCCTCCTGGCAAGAAACCCCGAGTGCACTCGGGGCACCCGGAGGGACCAGGACCGGCCTCCAAACCAGGCCCAGCGCCACCGAGGCACGCGGAGAAGGCGGCTGCCCACGACGCGGGGAAGTCAGGTGGGCCTCAGGCCTGCGCTCTGCCCTCGTATGCAGGCGGCGCCGTCGACATGCACAAGCACGCTTGGTCTCCAACGGGGGCGGGGGCGGTGGCCTGCTAGCCTGCTGCCTTCTCGGCTTGCCCCACGCGTGATATGCCCTGCCCCTCCGGCATGTTCCCCTTTACCTGTCCGCACGCCCGGCGCCGCATGACGTGCAGTGGAGTTGTGCTCGGGCTTACATAGGTGCCACAGGGGGCAGCTTCGCGGCTCTGTTTGCCAAGCCTCGCCAGGAGATGGAGGAGAAAGGATCCAACTCGAAATACAAAGCGGAAGCAGAAACGGTTCTGCCCGCCCTTGTGTAGTCAACCATTGGACCTGCCAAAGGCGTGCGCTCATCTTTGCGGTGACCACTCCGTGGAGGCCGCGGGAGAAACAACAAGCACAGCGCAGCAAGCGTAGTGACGGCTGTCAGTGTTAAGGCAGCAGTGACGGCTGTCTGTGTTAAGCCCGCAGTGAAAGCTGTCAGTGTCAAGACAGCAGTGGCGGCTGTCAGTGTTAAGCCCGTAGTGACAGCTGTCAGTGTCAAGGCAACAGTGACAGTTGTCAGTGTTAAGGCAGCAGTGACGGCTGTCAGTGTTAAGTCCGCAGTGACAGCTGTCAGTGTCAAGGCAGCGGTGACAGCTGTCAGTGTTAAGGCCGCATTGACAGCTGTCAGTGTGAAGGCAGCGGCGATGGCTGTCAGTGTTAAGGCAGCAGTGACGGCTGTCGGTGTAAAAACAGCGGCGATGGCTGTCAGTGTTGAGCCCGCAGTGACAGCTGTCAGTGTCAAGGCAGCAGTGGCGGCTGTCGGTGTTAAGCCTGCAGTAAAGCTGTCAGTGTCAAGACAGTAGTGGACGACTGTCAGTGTTAAGCCCGCAGTGACAGCTGTCAGTGTCAAGGCAGCAATGGCGGCTGTCAGTGTTAAGCCCGCAGTGACAGATGTCATTGTCAAGGCAGCAGTGGCGGCTGTCAGTGTTGAGCCAGCAGTGGCGGCTGTCAGTGTTGAGCCAGCATTGACGGTTGTCAGTGTAAAGCCCGCAGTGACGGATGTCAGTGTTGAGCCCGCAGTGACAGCTGTCAGTGTCAAGGCAGCAGTGACTGCTGTCAGTGTTAAGGCAGCAGTGACAGCTGTCAGTGTTGAGCCTGCAGTGACAGCTATCAGTGTTAAGGCAGCGGCATGCCTGTCAGTATTGAGCCAGCAGTTGCGGCTGTCAGTGTTAAGCCCGCAGGGACGGCTGTTAGTGTTAAGGCAACAGTGACAACTGTCAATGTTGAGCCCGCAGTGATGGCTGTCAGTGTTAAGCCCGCAGTGACAATTGTCAGTGTTAAGGCAGCAGTGACGGCTGTCAGTGTTAAGCCCGCAGTGACAGCTGTCAGTGTCAAGGCAGCGGCGGCGGCTGTCAGTGTTGAGCCAGCAATGGCGGCTGTCAGTATTGAGCCAGCAGTTGCGGCTGTCAGTGTTAAGCCTGCAGGGACGGCTGTCAGTGTTAAGGCAGCAGTGACAACTGTCAGTGTGGAGCCAGCAGTGGCGGCTGTTAGTGTCACGGCAGCAGTGACGGCTGTCAGTGTTGAGCCCGCAGTGACGGCTGTCAGTGTTAAGGCAGCAGTGACGGCTGTCAGTGTAAAGGCTGCAGTGACAACTGTCAGTGTTAAGGCCGCACTGGCGGTTGACAGTGTTAAGGCAGCGGCGATGGCTGTCAGTGTTAAGCCCGCAGTGACAGCTGTCAGTGTCAAGGCAGCAGTGGCGGCTGTCAGTGTTGAGCCAGCAGCGGCGGCTGTCCGTGTTGAGCCAGCAGTGACGGCTTTCAGTGTTAAGGCCGCATTGACGGCTGTCAGTGTTAAGGCAGCAGTGACGGCTATCAGTGTTAAGCCCGCAGTGACAGCTGTCAGTGTTAAGGCAGCAGTGACGGCTGTCAGTGTTAAGCAGGCAGCAGTGACGGCTGTCAATGTTAAGCCCGCAGTGACAGCTGTCAGTGTTAAGGCAGCGGCGATGGCTGTCAGTGTTGATCCAGCAATGACGGCTGTCAGTGTTAAGCCAGCAGTGACGGCTGTCAGTGTTAAGCCAGCAGTGACGACTGTCAGTGTTAAGGCAGCAGTGATGGCTGTCAGTGTTAAGCCCGCAGTGACGGCTGTCAGTGTTAAGCCCGCAGTGACAGCTGTCAGTGTTAAGGCAGCAGTGACGGCTGTCAGTGTTAAGGTTAAGCCTGCAGTGGCGGCTGTTAGTGTCAAGGCAGCGGCGATGGCTGTCAGTTTTGAAGGCAGCGATGACGGCTGTTGTTGTTGAGGCAGCGATGACGGCTGTTGAAAGTGTGGCTGGTCGAGGCTCTAGCTCTGAGGCGCATCAGAGCTCTCGGGTGTTCAGATTGGGCGCGTGGCCGGCCAATGCGCGGGCGCCGTGTGGACTGCCACGATGATGCAACAGCGGTGCGCCCGCTGGCTAGCTGTTGAGAAGTTTCTTTGAAGCGGCTGCAGGAGGCGGAGGACTTGCTGCTGAGGCGCTTGGACCACATGGAGAAGAGGGACACCCTGAACTCCAAGCTGGAGGCAACCACCAAAATCACGATTGACGCTTGGAAATGCCTGGAGGTGACTCCCCGATTACACAAGGCGCATCCAGGGCCATAGATGCCCCAAGATGCTCCTCATGAGCTACGTCGCGCAACGATGCGCGGTTATAGATGCCTCAGGCGCCTCACTAATCGGTGCGCCGGACGTATTTCCACGTCTATGCCGTGCGCGGTGCTGGCTATGCGAAACTGTGGCTCTGAACTTCATCTGGGTTAGCCTGGCGACTGTGTGACACATGCATGTGCTTTGAACATTGCGCGCATCACCGATGCCTCAGGGTACCTCTCTGACACGTGGCTCCTGGCCCATTACTCTTGTGTTGGGACGATCTGGCTGCAGTGTGAGAAGACATCCAGCAGATGTAAGGAGGAATGTCGCCAGGAGGGCCACACCATCCAGAAAGTGAAAGCCGTCATGCGCTGGTTCAAATGCAATGGTAAGCCTCGGGTGCCGCAAGGTTGACCCCAGGCCATAATGATAATAATAAAGGCCATAAGACCACGCGCATGCCACCCCGCTGCATGCCACTTCGCCAGGCTGCCATCGCCTAGGCAACGGAGCGCGCCATGTGGCATCGGAACCATACAATCCACGGCTCATGAGTCCCAAATCCCGGCAAGAGGCTGATCATTGATGCGGGGAGCAGGTTGCAAGACCAGCACGAAGACGATTGATCAGAAAGTGCCAACGTCGCGATGCAGGAGGTGCGCTCGCGGCGTGGCTCTGTTCCCTCGGAATCCTGTGATCACTTGGCATCCGAGGGCCCCCAATGCCTGTGCGCGTGAATTCAGCGCTGGCCTCGTCAGGGAAGCAAGCACTCGTGCGAACAGGCGTGTGCTGCCTCCGGAAGGTGGATGTAGGGCTTGCGTGATTTTGCCTCGGCGGTGGGGCAGCAAAGTGACGGTTTATGTGGGGTACAGATGCCAAGGCACTTCCTTCACCGCCACGGGGATGCCAGGTGCCAAGGTGCGCCAGCATGCCGGCAGCCATCACAGAATTCTTCTCTCGGCTTGGCAGCTCTGTTTCCACCTGCCGCAAGTTCACACACTGTGCATGGGCTCGCATCACCATCGTGTGTTTTATTGGGCGACAATAGCTTGGGAGTTTTGGCTCTCTGGGCAAGCCGAGGTTGGCTGCTGGGAAACTTTTGTCCAGAAAGAACCTTGCTTGAATGCCTGTTAGCGTATGCTTCAATCCCGCCTTGCATTGGACGCCTCTCAATTTGTGTCGAGTATGTTGAAGTCGAGTATGAGATCTCACGTGCTAGCATCACCTATGAACGAGTGCATTGGACATGGCTGCGAGATGATGGGACGCACACTCCAATCACTACGGCAGCACATCCGCTTTAAATGCTCGGATGCGTTCTGAAGCCTGCAGCTGATTTATCATTGGCATGCAGCAGGGGGCATCCGGTGGAGCCCGTTGATGTTTGTTCTGCTTACATCAATGCCTTCTGTCTGCCACCTGGAAATGCGGCATTGGTCGGAGTGTCTCTGAGATGGCTTGTGGTGGCAATACTTGCAGACCAAGGTTGGATCAGGAGCTGAGGAGCTTGCATCAAGAGAAAATATGAAGGCACGTGGGGTCGAGCACGACTTCAGCTTGAAAACCTAAAATATTATTTTAGTTGGGAACGGTGTGAGGCATGCCGTCAGCAAAATCGATCTTGGGACATGCTAGCTTCTCAATGGCAATAAGTAAAGTGTTTTGGTCAGAGTGCACGAGGTTGAGATTGGTGTTCCGATACTGGCAGTGAGCGAAATGTTTTGGAAGCATGTAAACGAGTCAAAGATTGATTTACTCATCGTTCACTTTTGAATTAATCGTACATTGAATGAGAGCTTCGTGGCATGTGTATGACTACTTCCATGACATCGTTCTACTGGGGTTGGAATGGTAAGTTTTCGGCTTTTGCCTACCGTGCAGCTTGCAGGTAGGACCAGTGTGAACGTTCATTAGATTGTGAAAACTATGGCAAACATGGAGAGAGTTTAGATGACCCAAGTATTTCTACTTTTAGTCATGAAAAGTGTGAAAAAGAACAAAAATATGAACCCCGCAATCCCTGATATGGGGATTAGAAGGCGTGGTTTAACACAAAAGACGTGGTTAACCTCAAATATGGATTCTTCAGCATAGAAAAAAATTAGGAAGAATTAGATTTTTTGTCATATCATCGACTTTCTGCCATAGCGAGTCGATAGTTTTTGTACCTTTCAAAACCTTTAGTGGAGCGGAGGGGTGCGCAAACTTTGGGGGTGACTTTTTGAAAATAATGGTTCGGGAATGAAAGTATTATTAGTATGGTCCTTGACGAACTAAGTTTTATGTAGATAGTTTTTTTCGAGAAAAAAAACGTAATGTTTTCTTTCGTGTTTGTGTAATGCGGATTTGGCAGTGGATAGGTGCTGATAAGTCATTAGTATCCTGTTATTTGTGTGGCATGCATGCAGCAGGTGTGTGACGCGATATGATGTCGAGCGATGCAACGTGAGATCGCGTGACCATGCATGCATATTGAATGGGCATTTGTTGTCGCTGCCGTCGTGTAGTGTGACAGATTGTCGCGGAATGCGCCAGGTGGCGGTCGTGTGATAAGGCAGTTACAATTGGCAACGCACCGTGGTGTAGCGCGTGGCGGGGCCCTGGCCCTGCGGCACTGGCCTTGGCGATGATGTTGCGTTGCAGAAGGCGTTTCAAATGGACGCTACGAGATCTGAGTTCAAAGTTGCAATAAACTTGAGTTTGTTTGAACTGTGGAGCTTAACTACCCTGGTGGCGTGCTCTTGCGCAACGTGGATGTGTGTTGTGTGTTGTATGGTGAGGGCGTTTCGTCTCCCTGGTCCAACCCGCTTTGGCATTCTCTATGTGTATCCATATGCTTGCTCAATAGTTGCCAATAATTATACCAATAATTACGGGGGATTACGGGCAATTATGTACATAATTTATTCGATGATAGGCCTTTGATCGATATCGCAACTACGCTGCACAGTACAACTCGCTGTCCGGAAGTACCCTGCGCAGTGCGTTGAATAGCGGATCATGGAAAGAGACATAGGAGCCCGTGTGCTATTTCGCAAACCGATGAAAAATGCTATTGCAGTGACGAATGGTATTTATACCAGGGGATTGGCTAGGTCTCCCCAATCTTTCCGCACCATAGCCCCTTGCGGGAACATTTCGGTGCACCAATTTTAGGCCGCGCGGGTGCTAGCTGTGCATTTGCTAGTGGTTTTTGCACAAAACCTAGTGAGCGGCATATCATAGGTAGGGGATACACCCGACAACGCCATGATCGTAGTAGACGAATTTCACGACGGGGAACCCATGAAAATGATCAGATTTGTGAACTTTTCATTTTCGGGCATGCTACATTCATTGCGAAACCCGAAATCACGCTCCAATATATCGTTAACCCCCGATCGACGACATCGTGTACAAGGTTCACTAGGTTTATTTGTACAAAAATACTAGGATCTGTCCTGCCTCCCACGCCACTGACCCCGCGATAACCTGATGATGACCGATAAGGGTGCAGGGTTTAGGTTAGCTGAATAAATAAAAGTAAGAATACAGAACCGGCAGAACAGCGATTACGGTAGCATGACAACAAAGAAACCAGTGGCAAAAGAGTCCACAGTGATTCGCAATATAAACATGTACACGCATGCATACCGTATAACATCTGCATTGCGGTGTCAGCATGTGTACAGCGAACACGCATTTGGGGGAAAAAATGGGCAGCGCATCATCCGTTCATACCTCACATAGCTAGACATTGTATGACAAGAAGAGCGGGGCTCTCAAATCCCAAATCGACACCAAAAACCGAACGGGTTCACAGAGATTTACAGAATGTCTGGTTTTGGGTGACACTAATTCCTTGATTGGCATTGTATGGCTGGCACTCAATGCTTGATTGACATTGGTTGCCACCAACCATATGTTCGCGGTATGCTATTCAAACTGGTTTACCTGCTGAAACAAAAGGTGGGCACTTCCTGGACAACTACAGAAATCTAATCAACGAAGGGAAACACCTACCCGTATGCATCAAACACACATGTCACCGAAAATTCAGCACTTAAGCTGGAAAAACACTCAAAGGTCACTGTCGGCAAACTTCTCACTAAATCAATCACAGTATTCTAAGGGCCCTTATAGCACCATGCAGCCTAGCACATCTTGCTGCAACAACATTATTAATTTACCATGACCCATAGAAATGCCGTATTGTGATTGTATGGAGAAGCATTTGCACAGGGTAGCCTGTTGACCGAGAACACCTCACTAATCTATTCGCCAGCATTGGGAAAGCATACAATGTAGATGCTAGTCTTTTCAACACTGTTGCAGTCTCACACAGCAGCAACAACTCACATGCGCACTCCTATATGCGCACTCGTGTTTCGTCACTATCAGGAGGCGAAGGCGTTGCGCTTTGCACAACTATGTCTGCAGAATCTTTACTTTTGGCTTTCTCCACCGGGGCATCGTCCTCATCTTCCTTGGGAATGGCTGCGGGCAAGTTGACCTTCTGACTTGATGTCTCTGGCGCAGGCTTGATTTTGTTTCGGGAGACGGCTTGTAAGGTTGCCAGGTGTGAGGTGTGCGCGAATGGGTCTTCTTTTGCTTCTTTCGGTTTGGCCTCCGGCGAGGGGGGGTTCTCTAGTCGGGACAAGCCCGTAAACTCGTCGAACTTTACCTTGGGCGCTGTCTGCGCCTCTTCTTTTGGTACCACTTTAGAGGGCCATTTGACACACACGGACTGCATCGAAAAGCACACGCAGAATATATGTGAGGCCGCAATACGTTGCATCCAGGATTTGCAAATTGCCACAGTTGTATACCAGCGCATCAATACTTAGACAGATCAAGATAAATAAGATTTGGGTGCCACCTCTGCCATCTACAATTTCAGTCTGATTCATGCCAGTGGACCTCTCAGAAGAAAGACACTGTGATCATAGAGCAGCACAGCGGTGGGAGACAGCGTGACTGGGCGCATATGGAAGCAATATGGGGCACACCTGAAGGTGGGAGCTGATAAACATGACCACGAGAATGAAGACAAATAGCGTTCCACAGCCAGCCATTATGAGAAACACATAATAAACCCAACCAGAGTCATCGTCATCCGGCGGTGTCACCGTGTCCTCAAAGTTATATGCAAAATAGGGTGGGGTCGCAGGTAAAGGGCTGGCAGGGGAGGCGTGAGGCACTGGTGGCTGAGGAAGGGTGGAGGGGAGGTGGAGGTGGCAAGGGGAGGAGGGATAGTGGGAGAAAATAGCGGAGCGATGGATGAGGTGGGGGTGGGGAAGGTGGGGGTGGCGGGGTGGCGGGTGGTGGGGAGGGCTCTGGGGAGGGTGGCAAGCTCGGAGGAGGAGGAGAGATGTGCATAGCTCCACATTGCAATATTCCCAACGTGGTGCAGCACGCCCGTAACCCGGATCAAAATCGACATAACACCTGTGTGTGGCAGCTCAGAGTTAGGATATAGCTACGAGCACCCAGGCATTTGAGCCAACAATCCCTTACCACGAGGATGGACGCAGCAGTTAAAAGCATCGAGCAGTCCTCACAGTAAGAGCAGAACTTGCATTCGAGCACGTTATATGGCGAAGGCCCGTGTCCAGTCATAAGAAGCACGGTAGGCCTGGCCTCCATGAGTGCCTCTGTCCACACTTTCACATAAGTGCATACAGCGCGCAAGGGGACCTTCTTCCGAAACACAATCGAAACAATTTATGAGCAGTCTGTGGGCGCAGGTGAAGAGCCGAGTGATGATCGAACAGCAGAGCCACCGAGGAAGAGAACCACACAGCCAATGGAGGGGGGCTGGTCACCAGGGCTTCTCTGCCGTGCCTCCAACCTCATCTGGGCCGTCGGGGTTGCGGCAGTAGTACAGGTTCTGCTCGTCGGATAGCCATGGGTACAGAATGTAATACTCCAGATCCGGTCCAATCGCCGGTTTCCGGTTCCACCAGATACACTTGTTTCCTTTCTCTGTTGTATCCATGAACCCCGAGTATGATGTCCCGTTGTCCCCCCCATAGTAGCAGTAGTAGCTCCAAGGCGGAGAGGGTGGGGGTGGGGGATGGGGGTAGGGAGGCGGCATAGGGGGAAAGGGGGGTGCGGGCGGGGGCGTGCACAGAGCGTCCGGCCAGCTGCAATAGCGCAGGGAGATGTTCCCTTCGAACACGTTGGAGCCCCGGATGTCGAACCACAAACCCATGATGGTCTCGCCACAGGTGAGATCGGGCCAATGGTTGCCGTACTCTGGCAGCTGCCCTTGGTACACATCCGCTGCGTCCGTCTCGTCAAACCTGGCCCCCGGTGCAGACCTCAGCCCACGTGAGGTTGGGTCCTGCACATTCCGGGGAGTCCGGATAGCTTCCCAGGACCGCCAGCCCGAACGATTTTGATGTCGGTGAAGCGCCGTTAGTGAGAAGTATGGGGGGCCACGCTCGGCAAAGCATACTTCAGAATACCATGGGAGAGCGCAGCAGAATAGCATGACTGCAAGGCCAGGTGCGAACAGGAATTCAGCGCAAACCCCGGAAACAGCACACTGCAAGCGAGACTCTTGCGCAAGTGCTCCAGTTAACGCTTTATCAGGTCAGCGCAATTTTCGAGGCCTTGGATGCGACTCTCAGGTGAAACGGAAGGACCTAAGTCCGCCTGCACGACGACTTTCTGTAGGGGCTGTACCAGCACACCCGAATCGAAAAGACACCGAGGTGCACGCGAAGGCATAACGGTTGTCGTTCGAAGGGGTGCTGCCGCCGCAAGGCCGGGCTCGTCAGAAGGCTGCCGCCGCAAGGCCGGGCTCGTCAGAAGGCTGCCGCCGCAAGGCCGGGCTCGTCAGAAGGCTGCCGCCGCAGGGACTGGGAGTATACGGGGGAGGGGGCCAGGGCACCTGAAGTCAACCCGAACAGTGGTGCTGCCGCCTGCTGGAATATCGTCACCGTGGCGCTGATAGTTCATAAACAACATGGTGTTGTACGAAAAACGGTTCACATAACCCTCCGGCCACGTTGAGACGCCGCCGTTCACGATGTCGTACTCGACGGTGACATTGGAAATCTTGCAAGGCTCGAGCACGCAGGTCGACTCGATGCCTCGGATGGGATCGAACAGGGAACACACCTGCAGGAGCGGAAATCGCAGTTTATTTCACTCGGATCCCTTCAGGATATTCGCGCCTGAGTGGTCGCGCGCGACCATGGGACGGTGGTAGTGCAGGGCACGGTGGCGGCTGGCTGACGCATCGCAAATGATTTGCCCCGGACGGTTACTCCCGCCCGGAGAACGGACCGGTAGTCGAAACAAAAGAGTCAGTAGATTCTGCTTCTGCCGGCCCCGTTGTTCAAAGTGGCAAAAATGTGCACACAGGTAGCTAAGTTGGGTTCGGGTCTCTCAAGCACGTCACTCTTGTCGAGTCCCCTTTCCCAGATCACACTCCCGTGGAGATTTGAAATATAGTACAAACCGACACTTTCACACCGGCAGACTTCACGAGCGTGACCAGAGCTGTAACAATAACCCACCTGGACCGCGCATTCATCAATTGGAGTCTCCCAATGAACTATGTCGTCGGGAGTTATACAGAGCTCTTCACCCCAAGGCACGTGGATGTTGTTGACGTGCAAGCCGCCGGGCACAGTGGGCAGAAGCTGGTGGGAACCGGAATTGGAGGCTCTGTTATACATTTCATCGACAGTGTATACAGAGTCCGCCGCAAAGTGGAAAGAGGCGTAGTTGTTTGTCATGTTGACCAACACCACAACGGTTGAATTTGGGGGCATGTAGCCGCTGGTGATACCACCGTAAACGCTTTTGTATATGGTTTCTGGAGGATTGATGATGTCGAACTTAATAAGCTCACAACCCTCCAGAATCAGCTGGCCACCGAATACGTGCAGACCAGACACACTTTTATCAAAAGTAAGAGTGAAACCGGCTTGCCTGTCGGTTGTGAAGTCCGTTGTTAACGTGACTACTGGGCGCAGACTTTCGTCCCATCTGCCGTTCACGCTGGTGTCCTGACTTTCGTAGCATTGGAGAGTGGTGCAACAGACTACGGCAAAAAGTAGTCTGTGCAGAAAAAACGGGTTCCTGGGTTTAAACACTGTCATGGCAAATTTTCGACCACCGAGCAGCCGGTGGCACGCTGCTTGCTGTGTACTGCGCGCAAAAATATTTCGACGAATATCCCTTGCTGGCGCAAAATTTTAACTCCTTCTGCAAGAAAGCATCGACTGCGAGCAAAAAATAATCGCTGAACATCCTGTGGCCATCACCATCTACATCCTTCGGCACAAAAAGAACATCTTGAGCAGCTATATCATATTCCTTGCGGTGCTGGGGAGGCGTTGAGCTACGTAAGAGAACCGGTAAGGCACTGCGACGAGGTTAGCTTGTCTCTTCGACGCGTGATGAAGTTCAGCTCGCACAGGGCTCGAAAAAAAGTAACACGGTACTCATTTCTGTTTGTTGTAACGTACGTGCCGCCCGCGACGAAGCACCAGTACGCTACGCGTGTCACCAATTCCCCTAAATACTAATTTCACGGGGAAGTTCGTAGCCTGCTCTGCACAAGGTCTTACAATTTCTTGGTTGGGAGCGGGAGTGGGTCAAGATATCAATAGCAACGCAGAGAACGTTGAGAGCCCCACACAAACATACGCTCGTTGCGTTTGCGCAAGTAAACAGTACAGATGTAATAAAATCGTTTCGCTAAATCGAAAGTTCGCGAAGCTTCAGTTCTTCAGATGTGTATCCTCTTTCTTTTCAAACTGCACCCTCCCGTCCGTCGCTGGCCTGCTGTGAGCCACAAGCGAATATAAAGAATCCAAAAAACACTGTCTCGTGTCTGAACAGAAACACTCTCGTCTGGACTTCCGTTCGTCTCTCTTCGAGTCGACGGGAGAGACACAGACAGACGAGAGTGCGAGTGCAGACGAGAGTCAGCAGTCATAGTGAGTGCCAGTCGTAGTCGGGTGTGTCACCTGTAACGTGACAGAGCACAGTCGCGGCCTGCGCCTTGAGATGAGTATCAAGGGGTAAACGCTCCCCCTTTGAAGGGGACCGCAATACGGGCACACACGAGACAGCGGCAATATTTACGTTCATAGCAATCATACATTTCGATTACAAAATTATTTCCGAGCAATAATGTAATGTCGTTAATTCGTCCGATAAGTTCACGCTATATATATGCAAGCTATTGGTGCTGCGCTCGGCCGCTCACGGCGGCCGATACGTCGTACATTAAATGCATGTACGATTCGTGCATTGAGGCGGAAACATTATGAAAAGCGGGATGATTCAATGATATGTATATATATATGGAACGGGTATATATATATGCAGGAAGACACAGAAAACACACAGGGCCGGGTGCTCTAACGGTGATAACATAAAACTGGTTAGACATAAACACGGTACGAGGACACGGTCACGCGTGACACATGCCACACATTGTGAAAATAATAATAATAAAACATTTACGCTAGTAAAGGGGACAAAGTCCTGAGAGTGCGGTATCCCTGCAAAGCAGGCTAGTGAAAACACCAGGGGCTACTCCCTCTGCTATAGCGCGCCCACAAAGGGGCTCAACCCACTTTTCAGCAGGGTGACATCTAGAGAAAAAGCTAGGTGCAAAGCAAAAAACTCTAGAAGATGGAGAAGCAGCCATGGCCGGGTGAGTGGAGGGGTGGCTGAATCTGAGCGGTGGGGAGGGAAGTCGAAGAATTAAGGGGGTATTTGGAGACGTTGAGGAAGGGGTCGGGGTGGGCGGGGGAGAGGGGTGGTGGGGGGGAGGGGGGGGAGGGCCCCTCTAGGGGACAGAGAACCATCTTATATTGCAAGACTTTTGAAAATTATTGTAGGAGGGTTTGAAGGAAGTCGTTTGATTGTTGCACCGCTTCTGTTTCTGTCATGGTCTCACTGCCCAGGATGTCAACTGTATGCGGGTCAGTGTTCAAGGTGGTGGTGGTGTTTAACAGAAACACGTCTCGCCTATTTTTGGTGTGTTGTCTACAGATTCTTGAAAGTTTTTTAAGGAGAGGTTTAATCTTGCCACGGGGAACACCTATCGTATTGAGGACAGTACCAAAAAGAGGAGGGAGGTACCCCATGAGTGTAAGTACTTTGGGCCATTTCACGGTGCTTATGAAGGGCTTGGAATTTGCATTGGTGATTGTCGTGTCATGGTGACCACCATAATAATGCTCAGCACCATTCTGATGATAGGGGGGGTCTTGAGTGGGCCATGGGCACAGCGAAGAAGGAAGTACTTTGTCACTTTC
This sequence comes from Cymbomonas tetramitiformis, assembly GCA_001247695.2. Taxonomy (NCBI): domain Eukaryota; kingdom Viridiplantae; phylum Chlorophyta; class Pyramimonadophyceae; order Pyramimonadales; family Pyramimonadaceae; genus Cymbomonas; species Cymbomonas tetramitiformis. The sequence goes on from LGRX02008682.1 coordinate 48,546, forward strand.
GTTCAGAACTTCATTCCAAATATCAGGGCTGACTCCGGTGTATTCTAGCCTCTTCTCCGTGACTCTGGACTTAGGAAGGACATTGAGGAACCATCTGGCAATCTTTTTCTGTGTAGGCCTCCAGTCAAAGGCTGGTTGAGTATCACTGGGTGCACTGTCTATAGCTATGATAACGACATCCGAAAAATCATCCTTATAGCATCCGCCACCTGGGAGAACGTAGGGGTCATCACCCGTCCAATAACCATGTGGGATAAATGGAATAGTGTTATGCGGGAATCTGAAAACAAGTTTAAAACCTTTATCAAACCATCTTTTTTGGTTTTTGGGAGACAGCGGAAGAATCCATGTTCCTGAAAATCCATTGTGAGGGGTGAACGGTGAAGCAAGGACGAGAAGCAGGCCCCCATACAGTGGGGGGGAAATCGGCTTCCCCGTGACACCACCTCACCCCGAAGGTGTGAGTGGCCGCCATCGTAAAATTAACGGAATCGGACGATGTAGGGGTCAAATTTGGGTAAATTCGACGAGGAAAACGGTGGTGACGTCAAAAACGTCGTACGGTAAACCAATTATTCGGCAGCAGAGGCGCTGCTGGCCAGAGTGTTGAAGGACGTTGGGGAGACATGCCTGGAACGAAGTAGGATGCCAGAATTACGGTAAAAGACGGATAAAATATTACGGAGTAGTAAGCCACCAATCACAAACGGTAGGCGGATTACTGGAACGGGCAAAGACGGAAGTTAACGGAGATGCTGAGCCCACGGAGTAGACGGATAAAAATATGACGGAGTTAGAATCGGCGTTGACGCCGAAGCGAGTTGATGTCAATGAGCACCACTAGCGCGGCACGGGACCGATAACCTTATGAAAAGGATGATCTGTATATATATATGGAACGGGTAAATATATATATGCAGTAATACATAACGGGTATATATATATATGCAGGATACAGAAAACACACAGGGCCGGGTGCTCTAACGGTGATAACATAAAACTGGTTAGGCATAAACACGGACCGTCTAACTAGGAAGGCTAACGGTACGAGGACACGGTCACGCGTGACACATGCCACACACAGTGAGGGGTGAAGCAAGGAGAAGCAGGCCCCCATACAGTGGGGGGGAAATCGGCTTCCCCGTGAAAACAGGAGAGAGAGAGAGAGAGAGAGAGAGAGACAGAGAGAGATATATATATTCATGAAGGAGGAGAGATATATAATGGGTATATATATCACTGCACAGACGGAAACTGGACTACGTTCGGGCTTTCGGATAGAGGACTAAGATGAAGATAATAGAATACCGCGAGGTGGTTTATTGTCGGGCGATCACGCGGGGTGGCAGGTTGCAATTGACACTCAGGACAAGGGGTGACACTACGGGGACACTGACTGGCATACGTGACACAAAGTCGTGTGTCGCTCACGGAGAGACTGACTTACCCCCCCCACTATAAGGTGGGGGGCCTGTCTCTTGCTGTCCCCCTTCGGAGAGTAGTGTCACACGCAGCATCAGTCTCGGTAGCTCGGAACACACAGATGCATAAAATGTCCTCTAAGTCTTTTATGTGATTATCTTAGTATTCCGAAAGCGAGTAATCACTGATTGCACGTTCTGTGATAGATATATATCTGCCTATACATATATCCCACCAGCCAGAGAATCTCACTTCTTATCAGGTTACGGGTCACCACTTCTTTTGGTGGCATTTTCTTTTTGGAGTTCCTAATTTCCGTCTCGCCGAACGTACCGGTCACCAGAGATTCGTCACCTTATCGACTACCACGTCTTCACGGACTTCACCACGTCGTGATTTTTTCTCGCGACTAATCATTTTGACAACAGATTCGTTTCCTCATCAACGACCACTTTACAATTAACAACAGATTCGTGTCCTTATTCACGACCACATCACAACACCTCTTCTACGAAACCACGCGCAGTCGGCTGTGCTTTTCGTACGACCAATTGGCTGGTCGTACGCCGTTTTTGACCTTACCTCCGCTTTCCCCGTGAAATTTGACCCCAATTGCACTTTTGCATCACTCGATTTGGTTAATTTTACGGAAAGTTACGTCGACACCAAGAACCCAAACGCACTCTCGACTTTCTGGCCAACAACACCGCTCTTGGCGGGAAGACCGTTTGCCGCACGACGTTTTTGACTTCACCGACGTTTCCCCCGCGAGAATCTACCCCAATTTGACCCTTTCATCGTTTGATTTGCTTAATTTTACGAGAAGTTCGCTTTTCGCTTGGGAACCCTAGCTTTGGGTTCGCAGATTCTGCAGTCAGCGGTCAGTGTTCAGCGACCATGTCCACTGGACCTCAGCGTGCACGTATGGCCGCTGTTCGTTCGGCGTTGATCTCTCTTCGAGTACATCGAGTACATTCTGCCATTGGCTATGGTCTGGTGGTGTCTGGTGGTGTTTGCGCACCAGACACCAAGCTCGAGTCCATCGCGCTCACCATCGACAACGAGTGCTTTGACTATTTCGACCTCATCCCTCCACTCCCCTCACCTTCACCTTATGCGCCCCTTGGTCACCATCTGGTGGTGTCTGGTGGTGCCATCACGCCCACTTCACCCTTCACCATCATCCCTTTCAGGCCTTTTCCCAAGAGCTCATCCACATCCCTTCACCGCATGTCCACCTTCCACCTCCTCACCCTTTCTTCGTCGGTGCGTTCGCTCTGGTGGTGCCAGGCCGCTTTTGGCCTTGGCACCGCACGGGGATTGGCTGAACATCGTCTTCCTTACGCTCGACGTCCTCTGTCATCGAGAACGTCGCCGCCGCCTGCTCCAGAGCTCAAACACTAATTCAGTAGACAATTCTGTGTAGTCCTACCTGTTCCAATCTTGGCCAGGGAACATATCAAACGTTTAGGTTGTACGGCCAACACACGAAAATCCCATCGGCCGGCCTTCGGCCGGGCCGGCCAGTTGGCGTTTATCCTACGGCCGGCCTTCGGCCGGGGTGGCGATGGGAATTGAAGGGAAATGCACCCTAAGCACGTTCGGCCGGCCTTCGGCCAAAGGTCGAAATCGAAATATTTAAAATGTTGATTTAAAATTGACCGTATTATTACGTTTGATAGCTCAAAATGTCGGGCTCGGTACCCTCATTACGGAGAGCATTGTTACGGCTCGAACATATATGCAAGGCGTGAGATATTGCCAGAATGGCAAACGGCCCGTCAGTTTGCAGACACAACCCCAAATATGTTCACGATGAGAACTACTGACCGTATTATTCCGTTTTATAGTTCAAAATGTCGCGCTCGGCACCCTTGCGAACCATGAGTGGAGGGTCATATGAAGAAACGTATCCCAGCTCGTAAGTGGAATAGCTGTGGTCTGGATGCACGAGAAGTCGCCGAAATCCAAAGTAAATAAAAGGCAGAGGAGGATCAGGGGTTTCAGGTTCATCGGCGATAAGGACTGCACCCCCAGAATCGCTGCAAGAGGCTTCCCACTCATCACGCACGACTAGTCGACTAGAACCCTGTGCATGATCATCGGTGCGTTCGTCAGTGTCCTGACTGATTTCAGTAATTTCAACTGCACCCAACAGAAAAACGTTGGAGATGAATAACCATTAAAATACGCACAGCGCACACCAATTTAGGTTTTCCATCCTCCTAGAAAGATCGTCCGAAAGTCAAGTGAGGATGCACGTCGGACTGATCAAGTGATCATAAGACTTTCGTCGGCTTGTGTTGGGGATTGTACGCACGTAGTTTTCATTACAAGTAGCAAATGTGTAGGAACGAAATATTCTCTAAGACCTCCGGGTGGTCGGCCAAGCTTCGGCCAAGCGTTTGATCGTTCGGCCACGAATATCCACAGTCGCCTATCGATCGAAAATCGTCACGGCCCACCTTCGGCCAGCTTGGCCACACAACTTTGGGGCCCTTCAAGCCACAAACGCCGTACGGCCAATGCCGATTTCGGCTCTCGGCCAAACCTCGGCCACGGCCCTCATCGTACGGCCACAGACCGGCCATAGGGCGTTGATATGTTCCCTGATCTTGGCAGCATGAACTAGCGCCGGCAGATGCCTCTCTAGCTGAGCTGCAAAAGGCTCCTAAGGGTTCATGCTGTAGGATGGCCGGCAGGCCTTTGTGACACTGCTATCTGTTTCCAGCTCTCTCCTTCTGGAGGAGGTGGTGTCACGGAGAGACTGACTTACCCCCCCCAATATAAGGTGGGGGGGCTGTCTCTTGCTGTCCCCCTTCGGAGAGTAGTGTCACACGCAGCATCAGTCTCGGTAGCTCGGAACACACAGATGCATAAAACCCCTAAGTCTTTATGTGATTATTACTGGAATAGTCACACCGCCCGATTATGTGACTCTTCCCGTAGTAGTGTTTGTGACTGTCACCCGAACCAGAACCCTAACTGTTTATGCCCATATAACGGGTTAACTTATCAACTTTATTACATTCTGAGAAAACTATCACTGAGTGAATATACCCCGGGTCTTAGGGGTATATCCAACAGGTTTGGACCCACGCACTCTTTATTTAGACACTGCGAATTTTAGCCATGTCTGGCTAAGCAGCGACGCTTGAGATGGAGTGAGGGGCTCCACTAGAGGCGCGGCGGAGCGGTATGGCCTAGCTGATGTCTGGTTGATTGGATTTACGGGAGGCTTGTGCACGAGGCGGACTTCATTTTCCTCGCTACGCGTTGGTTTGACGTTGGAAATTTTGGTCGGATCCGACACCACTTTCCTTGGCCGCGTCACTCTGCATCCACATGCACGTGGGGAAGTTTTTACGCCACAGCTTTCCTTGCTTTCCTCGACAACCGCATTACGACTTTTGGCCACCTCTCCTTCCGTACCTCGTCCCATTTCCCCTCACTTCGTCTCTACAGTCTCTTTTATCATGGTTGCGACTAGATTGACTTCGAGTATGGCGTCACGCCGACGTTCTCTAGCGACGATTTTCGACTCTGCTGCCGCACGTAATTCAGTCACGCCGGCTACGCCGGCACCTGCTGGTGTTCCGGCTGCGAACTCCGCCCAGGAAGTTTTCTTGGCGGGGGTTCGCTCACTGACCCGTGAGCGCTTCGACGAGAGCGTAGCGAAGCACGTCATCCGGAAGTGTTTCCGTGAGAAACATGAAAGGTTCACCGGTACTGAGTCCAACGCGCAGGTGCTCCTCGCAAAGCTGGTGCCTGCCCTCCAGGAGGCATTCGAGGCACAGGACGTTTTATTTGCGCCGCTTTTCGACTTGGAGGACTCCACGTTGGCCGTCCGCTCCGAGGCCAACAAACTGCTATTTTCGACTCTCGAGCTCATCGTGTGTCCCGCCTCTCCGGCGGGGGACTGGCTCGAGGCATCTGCAACGCTGCACCCGATGGACGGCAAGCGGGCTTTACTGGAATTCGCACGTCGTCTGCTGGACTCCGCTGCACCCTTTCAGGGGACATCGGACCTCCTTGGCGTCCGCTTCAAGGCCTACACCGACCCGTCGGAGTCCGTCACGGACTTCAACGCAGCCTTGCGGTCCGCGAGGAGGAGGAACACCTTGGACGATGTCGAGGTGAAGGAGCTGTTTTATCACGGCGCTGGATCCGACGTTCTACGCGCCGGTGGTGTCACGGCTGTTCACGCACCAGCAGCGGGCGGCCGTCGACCTCTTGACCATTCGGCAATGGGTGATCGAGTGCTACGCCCGACACGTCCAGGCCGGTACGCACACTGCCACCCTGTCCGCAACGGCCGTGGCCACTGACGGTGACAGCTCACAGCTGTCAGACCTCACGGCCATCATCCTCGACGTGAAGCGGCAGATGAAGGTCTTGGCGGACAAGGTCAACGGCAGGGGGTTTACCCCGCGGGCGGACAAGATGAAGATTGGCAACGGAGGGGGCGGCTCCGGTGTTCGGTTTGCGGCTGGTGACCTCCCGACTGGGGGGAACTGGTCGCAGTCGCAGGGGAGGAAGCGCGTTGCCTTTCACAAAGGCAGCGGCGACTTCATCCCGTTTTGCCAAAACTCGACATGCAAGAAAGAATTTGAGGCACGCCACCGGCACCGCGACTGCCCGAATGGCGGCAAGCACGGCGCTGGGGGAAGCTTCCACAGCTTCTCCCGCGGTGACATCGAGAACGACTTGCTGGCGGAGCAGTTTCAGACGGCCATGGACGAGCACGACGGCGCGCGGTTCGATGCACTCTGCCTTCTGGCGGGAGGCAGGCCGGAGATGCTCGACGGCGTTTCGGCATGTGCCTTCGGGCTCGAGCCGGTCCGGGAGGACGGTGCGTTGCAGGATTTTCTTCCCTACTGCCAGCCTGTCACTCATATGGGGGGCTTCACGGTAGGTGGTGTTGAGACTTGAGAGCGGGATCTCCGCTGCCGCTTGCACGCATCGGTCCAGGAGGACTCACCGCCGGCTCCACCGCCGGCGGCAATCACGCATGTTTACCCAGACGGGTCAGAGGCGTCCGACGACGGTGTCATGATGCCGGTGGACCCCGTGCACGCGCACGAGCCCGACCTCTGCTTTGTAGACAAGATCGCGCAGATGGGGGGACTCTCGATCACGGCTGAGGGAGAGGACTTGGCGATGCGGTACATGCACGCTGAGTCGGAGGCTGGCTCAGTCTTACGACGGCGACGCGGACGAGTCGTATGCTGGATGTAACCCGGCTGACGGTGAGGGTGTGGTACGGCAGCCTCCACCCCCTCGGCAGGAATGCGGTACACCGCCTTGGGGGTTTAGCCGCTCTTCGGCAATTGTTGTGATGGTGTGTGCACTCTTTTGTGTTTGCGCCACCGCGGCGCCACTCTCAGCTGCAACTCTTGGCGAGGCATGCGCGCCGGGCCACACCGGCCTGGAGGTCGGTCGGTGGTGCTGCTGAGGCAACCGCAAGCACGTCTACATTAACTTTTACGGCTTTGACATGCTGCGAGGCCGGCTTGGGCACTGCGGCACCGGCTACTATTCCACCGCGCAGGCCCGGCCGACACCGTGCTCGGCAGGGGCTCCATAATGCGAACATCGGGCTTTATGTCCCGGTACACCCGCCCCCTCCACCGCTGTACTGGGATGCTCCACCGTCACCGGATTATTCACCGGGACCTACTACAGACGACGAGGAGGGGGAAGGTCCCTCACACGGCGATCGAGACTTTTCAGATTTCTTCTGTGACTCCACGAATGATTCAATCACGACATCGGCAACTACAATTCACGGCGCTATGGCTGTGCTGCGGGCTGGCACAGCAGTGCAACCGCCAACTAGTGGCTAGGAAGTTAATCATGCCGCTCCTGCACAGTGAGATTGACCGTAGCTGTATGTGCAGAGGGGTCCGTTGACGGACCGGTTTCAGATTTTCAACTCTTCACTGGGAACAGCCCTGCCAGAAAGGACAGGCCTTCCCCTACAACTCAGTTTCCACCGCTCTAGATGGTGTTTGTCCAAGGGTTACAACTTCGGCTGCCCGGTCACCACGCACACTAGGTGGTGTGCTGGAATAGATAGTCACGCCGCCCGATTATGTGACTCTTCCCGTAGTAGTGTTTGTGACTGTCACCCGAACCAGAACCCTAACTGTTTATGCCCATATAACGGGTTAACTTATCAACTTTATTACATTCTGAGAAAACTATCACTGAGTGAATATACCCCGGGTCTTAGGGGTATATCCAACAATTATCTTAGTATTTCCGAAAGCGAGTGTTCACTGACTGCACGTTCTGTGATAGATGTATATCTGCATATATATATATCCCCCACCAGCCAGAGAATCTCACTTCTTATCAGTCGCGTGACACCACCTCACCCCGAAGGTGTGAGATCACTGCAAGATGCAACATGCTCCCTAAACCCTAGCCGCTAGGCGGACTCACACGTTGTTCCAGGCCCAAAGGGGCCTTTTGCAATCCATCTAGAGGCGGCTCTCCGCATGGGCGATGACCTAGACTACAAAGACTGCCATAGAGAAAATGGTTATCGAGGAATTAGAAAAGTGCATAATGGGGAATAGAAATAATGTCAATTTTTCGGGAATAGATTATATGTCACAAGCACATGCGTCGATGCGTGTAATATCACCTTTGAATTATTTTCCCCCCACCCCACCTGTTGACACCTGTTGACTTGGTTATTGCAAACATGAGGAAGCCTCCGAAAAAATACAGCAGGGTGTCCCTTTCTTGCGACAACGGCGGGTGTCGTTGTACTATTGAACACACTGATGGTACGCCTTTTATTGTCCTCTATTCAAGAAAGAGGACACGGTAAAAGATTCTCCATCAAAAATGAAAGGTGCGTTGCCCTTGCTTTCCACTCCCTTGTACAGTTGTGTGTGAAACTCTTGCGTTTTTTTCGATATCAAATCTTTCGCTTCTTCAGAGTCGAAAAAAACGTACCACGCTTCCACATCTCCTAAGCTACGGTCAAAACCGGGGTATGTATCACGTTTATCGCACGGGGCATTAACACGACATAACTTTCCATATACATTCTACGTAATAAGTGTTAGGAACAAAACTTTTTGTGCAAGCAAGTTTACGGGGTTTTCATTGAACCAGATACGGGGCTTTCATTGAACTAGATGTAGGGCTTTCGTTGAACCAGATACGCAGGCGTGGCTTTCGTTGAACCAGATACGGGGCTTTCGGTGAACCAGGTACGTGGCTTTCATTAAACCAGATACGTAATTCTACGAGTTCCTGACCACGATACCGAGTGTGCAGGCAATTCTGCTTAAATTAGAAAGGGTTGGAAGCAAGATCCGTTCGGAATCGTAGGATGTTGGAGGCATGTAGCACGGCTAGGTGGACGGGCTTGCACTATAAATTGCATAATCAATGAAAATGGCATTAAGAAGTCGCAAGAAGTTTCAAGAACATGTTAGAAGTTATAAGAAATCACCCGAATGCAATATTTTGCATTTTCGATAATTATTGTGGCCACAGGGCTGCTATACAAGTCGCAGATGGGCCGCGGAGCAGGATATGCATGTCTCGTGGGCGCGTGAGATATGCAAATGATACGGTGAAGTTATTAGAAGTTGTGAGAAGTATCTAGAAGTTATTACTAGGCATCGAGCAGTGATATTTCACATCGGGTCACATTCACGGGGTGCTGGGGAGCTAATTTCGTCTGTAAACTGACTGCAAAACAGAAAATGCATGTCTCGTGGGCGCGTGAGATATGCAAATGATACGGTGAAGTTATTAGAAGTTGTGAGAAGTATCTAGAAGTTATTACTAGGCATCGAGAAGTGATATTTCACATCGGGTCAGATTCGCGGGGCGTTGGGGAGCTAATTTCGTCTGTAAACTGACTGCAAAACAGAAAATGCATGTCTCGTGGGCGCGTGAGATATGCAAATGATACGGTGAAGTTATTAGAAGTTGTGAGAAGTATCTAGAAGTTATTATTAGGCATCGAGAAGTGATATTTCACATCGGGTCACATTCGCGGGGCGTTGGGGAGCTAATTTCGTCTGTAAACTGACTGCAAAACAGAAAATGCATGTCTCGTGGGCGGGTGAGATATGCAAATGAT
>LGRX02008683.1:0-21078 GCA_001247695.2 Cymbomonas tetramitiformis
CACACACACAGCACACACACACACACCCACACACACAGACACAGACAACACACACAGACCTGCACACACACAGACCTACACAGACCTTCATTCAGACCTGCACACCGAGCCATTCAGAGAGAGACTCTGTATGGCTGGAAGGGCTGAAAGCAGGTGTCGCAGTTGGCATGGCACTTGAAAGGTCGCAGAGCTGCGCAAAGCTGGCGTCTCAGGCGCCATGGCTGCGAAGCACTGCACCCGTGCTGATGAGTCACAACAGAAGCACCCTCAACAAAAGTTGCTGACCCAATCTGCCACAAAGTTTGAAAGACCATGTCAGGCATGCACAAGCTGGCCTGAAGTGCACCGAGCCTATGGCTGCCGTGTCACTACGCGCGCGAGCCTGGTGCCATCACATAGGAGTTCACACACAAGTGAAAACAAAGGAGATCCGAGGAATATTTCAAAACCAACGAAGAGGTTCGGCACCCTGTTAGGTGATACCGTTCCAGCAGAACAAAACAACACTTTGCAATTGGGCATTCACTCCAGGCCCGAGCTGGCGCGTCGCCAACCATGAATTCCCACAACCTGTCATACAGGCTCGTCGGGGAATTCACCGCTGCCAACGCCCACAAGGGTCGAATTCACAAATACAAACACGATGAAAACTGAAGGAAAAAAACATCCGGCTGCAATGCTGTCGAAAGGTTGCAGTCGGGTGTTTGGACTCGAGCTGGCGCGCCGTAAGCCGTGAATTCCCACAACCTGTCACACAGGTCCGTTCGGGGAATTCAACGTTGCCACAGCCTGCGCAGGTTGAATTCACAAAAGTTAACATCATACAAACTGTGGGAAAAACATGGGTGCGGCTACAACCTCGTCAAACAGCAAAAGTCAGGTGTCACGGCTCGAGTTGGCGCGGCTACGGTTGTGCATTCCCAAACGCCGGTCACATACGCCGGTTTGAGCATATTCGGCAAGCATGCCCTGCGCGGTTCGAATTCGCAAAGCAATTGGTACGAAATATGGCACAAAAGGGCCGAGCGCATCGTGCACACACGTGAATACCGCTGAGAGTGCCTGTAGCGGTTCGCCGTCGCGGGTGTGAATTTATGACAAACGCAGCTTCGGGCTATCTCGCCGCTAGGCGCTCAACGGGAAAAATGCCCCTCTACGGGAATTCGCGAGCGTGTTGTGAATTCGCGAATGTCTTCGGACAGCTGAGGATCTCCAGCGCTGCGGAACGGTGACATGCGTTTCTACTGCTATGCCACGTAAAACATGCCAGGCGGCAACGCGCTTCTGCCGCGCCGGCTCGTGGATTTGCAAAACGGGCGCGGGCCTAACTTGCACTCGCGGACTGTAAATTCAGGCTCAGATGGAAGCATGAAAAGCGGAAAGGCAAACGAGCAACACAGGGGGCACTTCACAGATAAAACAAGCACAACGTCACGACTTCGCACATACGTCAGAGTGGCGTGACGGCACTCTGGGGATCCGAACCAGACTCTTACAAACTGCTAGTGACAAAGCTCTCATGTGGATCCAAAGTATATGTATGCAAATATCACATTTAACACTAGGCCACAAGAGGCAAATATCACTATACCGCGGAATGGTTTTGAAAGGTTCGGATCTACCTTTTCGAAAGCAGAGCTAGCTAAATACTCAAGCGAGCATAGTGAAAGTCCGTGAATGCCATTGTCGTTTCGGATGCCCTGTGACCATTGGTTCCCAGTGACAGCGGCGTTTGGTGTCAACGCGCGCTTGCGTTTGCCCTGTCATGCATTGCCGAGATGTCATGTGTGGTCGTGTCGTGATGTCACTTCGCGTGATGTCGTGCTCGACGCTCTGCGGTTCTCGCGGATCGGCACGGGCTGGTCGCGGCGACGTCGATGTAGCGCTTGGCGAGGCGTCGTGCATGATTTAAACTGGGAGGGCGATCTGAGCAGGAGGGTGAACGTGATATGTTCCGGGCGCTCGAGCGGACCATGAACTGGGATAGGACCGTGACTGAGGGGGGAATGACAGTTACTGAAAAAAAGGGGGTCATGGCTGGGGCGTTTGCTGTCGGCTGAGACGGGCGCGATGGGGGCAACTGCGGTGGGGTCTGACATGGGCTGCGGTAGCGTGACTGAATATGGGGGTTGTGACAGGCCTTTCAGGGGTACCCGAGGGACCCCTTCTAAGCGTGTTCATAGTTGTGACAATAACAATTTACCGCATCCCGCAGTATACGGCTCTCGAAAAAATGCGTTAGGAAATCGTGGCACGCCGTGCTGGACGACGCCCGAAAATATGTGATAACAATTCACCGCATACCGCAACATATGACTCTCGAAAATATGTGCTATGAATTCATGGCACGCCGTGCAAGACGCCTCCCGAAATTATGTGATATCGATTCACCGCATTCCGCGATATACGACTCTCTAACATATGTGATAGAAATTCATGGCACGCCGTGATACAGAGACGACTACCGAAGTAGGTGCATATAGGATATGTATGAACAAAAAAGCCAAAAGTAACGAGTTTGTGTGTGGGGCGCCCCACGGACGTGGCCTTCAAAAAAGGTTTGAACCCCGGGGGCAGTTGTGGGGCAGGCCCCCGTGGGCGCAGCTTAAAGAGAAAGGTTCAGGGTAACGGGGGGTGTGGGGGGCGGAGCCCCCCACTGGGCACAGTCCAAAAGTGTACTTACGGGGGTGTGGGGCGGAGCCCCTGGGCTCAGTCTTAAAAAACTTTTCCGTATTGATACAGAAGAGGAGACGGGAGGGTCCAACGCAACGCGCCTTCATTAATTCAGTCAGTGACATGAGCGACATAAACCAAATCAGTTCATGTCAACGACTATTTACATCACATTCATGACCTAATCAAACTGGAATTTTCGATGACGACGATGACTCGAAATTTTCGTGAGACACTGTGTATAAAACTATTTTCGATCTGACGGTTCAATTACACGTACACAGTCATCGGACGCAAATGCATCGGTGTTGGGAAGTTCGAAACTGTTTCTTAATCACTTTCGGCTTAAGTTTCAGCTCAAAATACACCGCTGCGGCGGACCTGGGTCAGCAGCAGCGGTGTATTTTTTATCACATATCATTGCACTGCATACCATGCAGCATATCACAATTGCATATATGCATACATACTACACTTGCAAACGCATGTCTACCTTCGCGAGATCATCTTCGGCTCATTTGCGCGAAGATGATCACGGGAGGGGTAGCCATCCGCACAACCCACCGCACGAACACACGTGATCATAAACGTGTGTTCACGCGCCCTGTATCACGCATAGTATGCAAGGGTGTTTCTAGGCTCCCAGGTTTGTTCATGTCGCTTGAGCGGATGAACAGTACTTGGGAGCTACGCGACTTCCCTTGATGGCCGCGTCAAGGAATGGTACATATACATTCCTTGACGCGACCATAGTACCGTGCTTGCTTAACGTCCGTTAAGCAAGCATAGTACAAGGCATACGATACGTTTCATATAGGTTTCATATACATAAAACGTTTGGCTGCAGATTTCAGCGCTCTCCGCAAACCCAAAGGCATTCCGTACCCAAACCCATGCATCAAAATGAGAGCGCATGCGCACAGCACTTGCCCACAGGGCATACATATACCATATATATATCACATATAAAGAGTACCTACGGTAAGCTTTTTAAGCATCAGGTTGATTTTACCTTGTTTCTGGCCCCGCGGCATCATCCGCTTAAGCGCCCATCCCCGCAGTCCTACGTGTCTGGTGCGAATGGGGAAAAAAGCTGACCGTACGTCGACTCGGAAGGTCCTAATTGGTCGGTACCATATCCTGCCTCATCCTTCGGATGCGCTGTCATGGTCGCAAAAGCGCAAACACGACGTTTTCCGGGTAATTCGCCTTTACCGTGTAAACCACACTGTTAAAAGCGAACAGCTCGATTTACTGTGACGTGACGGTCAAATGACACTCCGTACATTTATACGAAATTTCCTTCTAAAATATGGAATGAATGTGCTGTAGCGACTGAATACGATGTCACCAACCGAATACCAATTAATTCAGAAAACGGGATGTTATGTGTCACAGTGCAGAGAGCGGAGCGATAGGTGCTGTGTCACATATAACTCAGGTTATGTGACACACCGGACCGAGGGTCCCGGTCAGGCAGTATAAGGTTGCGAACTCCCAGAGAGTTCGGCTCCGGTGTTTGATCATATTTCGGATTCAGGGTATTATTTTGAACAGTGATTTTCTGCGTGGTGTATATATTCGGTGTTTCGGTTTTTTAGATGTCGCACCCGTTCTCCCGTCCTAAGCATCCCGTCCTAAGCGCTCGACGGTCGCGACAGCTCGCGATCCTGAATCTGACCTGCTCGTCGGTTTTCTGAATTACAGAGCTCCGCGATTTAATCGGGCATTTCCAGCATTTTTAATGCCGCGGTAAATTCGGCCGCCATTCGTTTTTCCGTAAAATCTGTCATACTGAGACACATTACGTCTGTATGATAGCGCTTGACACACACTCGTGTTACCAGTGAGACACTCTACGTCCAGAGAGACTTTACGTCTGTTAATGAAGGGAAAGGGAAAGGCAAAGGGTTTAAGATTTAGCGGCAGTAGGAATAGTTTTCAGAAGCATATGAAAAGTATTCTAGTGCTTCTGAAAACTATTCCTACTTCTTCCATATCCTAAACCCTTTGCCTTGCCTTTTACTGCTGCACGCGACCGGCAAGCATCTTTGAAACTTCCGAGTTTCAAAGATGCGTTTTGTATTTTGGGTGCACCCTGAAATTACAAAACAGCCGAGCGCTTCCCGTTTGTGCGGGATATTCACATGTATTCCATGGAATATTTCATATGAATTAACACACATGCACACGCAGGGGAAACCCTCGGCTGTTTGGCATCTTTGGGTTTGGGTTTGTGTTCGAACCCAAACCCAAACCCAAAACATCTGCCTTAGAAATAAATTGCGCGTTGGGCGCACAAGTAACTTGAAGCCTTGAGCTTCAGGTAACTTAAAGATATATCCCTTGGCAGTATTTGTGCCAAGCTTCGTGCTCTAGGACGCACGGGAAGCCCTCGGCTGTTTGGCATCTTTGCGTTTGGGTTCGAACCCAAACCCAAACCCAAAACATCTGCCTTAGAAATAAATTGCGCGTTTCGCGCACAAGTAACTTGAAGCCTTGAGCTTCAAGTAACTTAAAGATACGTATCTTGGCAGTATTTGGGCCAAGTTTCGTGCTCTATGACGCACGGGAAGCCCTCGGCTGTTTGGCATCTTTGGGTTTGGGTTCGAACCCAAACCCAAAACATCTGCCTTAGAAACAAAATGCGCGTTTCGCGCACAAGTAACTTGAAGCCTTGAGCTTCAGGTAACCTAAAGATATGCATCTTGGTAGTATTTGTGCCAAGTTTCGTGCGCTAGGACGCACGGGAAGCCCTCGGCTGTTTGCCATCTTTGGGTTTGGGTACGTTGGAACCCAAACCCAAAGGCAAAGGCATAGGACAGTTTCGTAGATTCTGTCCCGATGCCTTCGCAACCTCGCATGGTAACTCATATTGTAATGAATATTCAACACTTAAATTGAATTTTGATATTTTAGGGTGCACCCAAAATACAAAACGCATCTTTGAAACTCGGAAGTTTCAAAGATGCTTGCCGGTCGCGTGCAGCAGTAAAAGGCAAGGCAAAGGGTTTAGGATGTGGAAGAAGTAGGAATAGTTTTCAGAAGCACTAGAATACTTTTCATATGCTTCTGAAAACTATTCCTACTGCCGCTAAATCTTAAACCCTTTGCCTTTCCCTTTCCCTTCATTAACAGACGTAAAGTGTCTCTGGACGTAAAGTGTCTCACTGGTAACACGAGTGTTTGTCTTGCGTTGCTAAAAATGGAGTACTGTGGTTGGTCCACATCGGATGACACGTCTGCGGACAAGGGTTCTTGTCAAGACGCCGCTTATTTAAATTTATACATGAAAAAGTAAAATATAAAAATATAAAAATATTCAGAAATATTCAGAAATATTTTAAAATATTTATATGAAAAATATCCTGGGAGCATAAATGCTAATGACGTGTCCCAGATCAGCTCCCCTGCCTCGCCTGCGCCCCGGCGACCCCCCCGGCTCTCCGGGGACGCCACCGAGGCGCCTGTACCGCTTCGCCACCATTGCTCCATCGCGCTCCACTTGTGGCTTCGATCCAGGTACCTGCCTCACACCACACCAACCGCCCACCGCCACCCCCGCTTAATCCACTCGCCCGCGCGGGCTTTTGATGATGAACACCGAAAATTAGCAAAACCTTTATAACACAGGTGGGGATCATTGAATAATGGATGGTCGAATATGCGCGCGCATCGAATTTCGATGATGACGTGATTTTACGTAATGAAATATGATGACGTGATATTATGTAACATCATATATGAAATATTAAAATACAGGTTAATGCCTTCAGGATTAATAAAACAAAAAGGCAATTCACAACTTCGCTGCAACAGGAATCGTACACCTATATATGGAATCTTCGGCGTGACGCAAGACGGCGTCTGTCACACTATGCTATTATTGTGAAGCCCGCAAAGCTCCCAGAATGAATGTTAGTGACACTGTCATCAAAGACGCCTGTATGAGCTAAAACAGGAATTATAAAATCTGTGGGAAGCGGGATCAGCGTCAGTCACACTATTCTTTTAGCATTCCATTTACATTGCGAAGCCCGCAAAGCTCCCAGAATGAAAGTTGGTGACACCATCATGAAAAACGCCTGTATGGGCTGCAACAGAAATTATACATACATACATACATATCCTTCTGCGGGCGCTAAACGTCGTCAGCCTGTCACACTATGCTATATTTAGATTGCGAAGTCCGCAATGCCGCAAAGCTCACATATAAAATGAAAGTTGGTGACACTGTCATCAAAGACGCCGATGTGGATGTGGGCTGCAACAGAAATTATACACACCAATGGCGCGACGCGAAATCCTCTGCCAGCTCTTTCAAAATCGGTCATCACGTTCGATCGGCCATCACCTTCAAAACTTAAAATGGAAACTTACATATGAAATCGGTGGTGGGAAAAAGTGAAATAATCTTGGTATAAATTCAATGGTGGGAAGACTGTATAGTGAAATTCAGTAGCATACAAGTTCTGAAATTCCTGTAATTCCTATAGTGAAATTCAGTATGCTACTGTATAGTGAAATTCAGTATGCTACTGTATAGTGAAATTCAGTATCGAGTATAAATACAGTGGTGGGAGGACTGTATAGTGAAATAATCTGAGTAAAAATTAAGTGGTGGGAAAACTGTATAATTTGTACCTTGGATGGGGAAACGTGAAATACTTGATTATATTGTAGGTACATCTTGCGCAAACGATTTATACCTTCCGCAGATCGAGTGCAGTCGAGAAGCGGAAAACAGGCTGGGGATCGACGGTAGAGTTCAAAATTAATTTGACTAAATGGACGACGATAAAGGGCAACGTCTCTCACAAACATTGTCAAGCGCTGCTCAACATTGTCAAGCGGCGCTCGTGGACACCTTGGTCACCTTCGATCTTTGGGTTAGTAGGGGATCAACGCAAGACAAGTTAGTTGTCAGGCACTGCCTGTCTTGACAATGACACGTCGGCGAACAAGTTCGCCAACGTGCGCATTGTCAAGACAGGCAGTGCCTGACAACTACCTCGTGTCAAGCGCTATCATACAGACGTAATGTGTCTCAGTATGACAGATTTTACGGAAAATCGAATTTATCGCGGCATTAAAAATGCTGGAAATGCCGGATTAAATCGCGGCGCTCTGTAATTCAGAAAACCGACGAGCAGGCCAGATTCAGGATCGCGAGCTGTCGCGACCGTCGAGCGCTTAGGACGGGATGCTTAGGACGGGAGAACGGGTGCGACATGTTTTTTAGCAGTATGGACGAAATTTCTGACGCTCAATTAGAGGAAAAGGTTGCGGCCATAAAAGGATCCGTTGAGTACGCAACCTATAAGGCCAAGTTGAATGAGACTATCCCGAAGCTTTCCGACGATGACAAAAATCTCCAATCGTATCTCGCTGCGCTTGTCCACGAGCAGCGCAATCGTTCCGCGAATCGGCCAGGAAAGTTAGACGCAATTCTTCAGTCAGTAGGGGCGAGAGCGCCCGAAAAACGTAAGCTTCAGCGCCCCACAGCTTGGACCGCAGGCGGTTTCGTTCACTCCAAGCAAGGTGGATCAAAATCGGAAGACCTTTCGTGCAAGCGTCAGTTCGAGACGCTAGACAAAGCGGATGACGTCTTCTTCAGCGTTAAGCAGCAGTTGGAAGGCTTGGAGCAGCCAACGTCAATGGCTGAAGAAGAGTTGACGAAAATCAAGAAGATAAAAGCTGCAGTCGAGGAAGGTATGCTCTGGGCTGAAACCCAAGCTCAAGTAGTAGATATCGCGTTCAAATTCGGATGGCCTACCGCCCAAGAGTTTGAGGGAGAGCCAGTAGTTGTCACAGAGGAGCAAGAAAAGAGGCTCAAGCAAGCCAAGAAGGCAGTGGCTGAACGCTACGCTAAGATTGAGAAGGGAAAAGCGGGGAAAAAGAATTTGAGCAAGCCTTTTGTCGGAGGGCGTCACCTTCCTAATCGCGAGCAGCCCAATCAAGGAAGAGCGTGTTTCATATGTGGCAATCCCAATCATATCTCTCCCAATTGTCCCCAGAACCGTAATGTAAAAGGGAAAGGGAAGTGAGAAGGTGTTATTCACCTTGAGGCAGTAAGTGCCAATGGAACTTCGGCTTATCGCCTTAGAGAACTTGCGTGGCTTATTGCCCGCGGTATTATTGCTTATCGCGGTAATTGGGCATTGGCCCTTGCGTAATTGTCGGAATTGCTTCTCAATTTGTCTCAATGTAAGTAAATCCAATGCAAATCGTGCTTGCAGAGCCCACAACGTGGCTTGCTGTTAACAAATTGCGTGGCTGCTTAACGCAGTTTTGTGGCAATGCTTGCTGAAATCTGTATAGGCAGCCCTGACTGGGAGTCCCGGTGCAGGCCCCTATGACAGATTCCTAGGACCAACACTGGACTACTGACTGATCTGTAGGTTCGTACTGTGACACACGCTGTGTCACAGGTAGGCTAGACACCGAGACCGTCCGAGACCGTTCCGGGTATATCTAGCTTAGGGTTTATTTATCTTATACAGTTTATCCACACGAGTACGGGACTTTCTGATATCTAGTGTACTTGGATATTCCGGAGGTCGTGGCCCCATCCACGTTTTCATTCCACTTGCTATCTTGGCCATGATTGGCTAAGCAGCCGCTTGAAGAGGTGGTGCGCACTTGCGCGTTTGGGTGCGACTAGGATTTGGACATGATTTTACGGTAGACGTATTTTGCGGCTGCGAGTCATGGACACCGCGCGTTGCTATTGCTTGGGATTGGCAATGTTCATTTGCGTTACTTTACCTGCCCTGATCACGCTGGTTTACGTATTTTGGGCTGGTGCTCCGGACACCTTCGACCACGCCGACATTTGCAAGTGCCCTTCGCTCTTTTCGCCGCTCCGCACGTTCTGCCGTTACGTCATCCCTCCATTTCCGCCACAACACCCAAACGTGCTGCCGCGCATCATCTTTTCTCTGGCTTTCAGAAGAATGGCGACATCTACACGAGCTCGTAAACGCCTATTGAAGGACTCCGACTTGGACGCCTCTATACGGCTTATAGATGCGGTTCGGGACACCCCAACCGCTAGCACCCCGCCTGTGGTGCCCCCTAATCCTTCCGGCAACTCCGACGCCGCTGTCGCGTTGCGGAAGCATCTCGTTGACCAACACGCTGCGGTCGACGTGGTCTACAAGGGGAGACTACATCGGGCTTGGGCCAAGGGTATCCGCGAGGATATCCTTGGTTCCAAGAAACATCATTATCGTGGTACCGACGACACCGACCGCCTCTCCGAGTTGGTGGTGCAGCTTCGGACCGAGTTTGAGTCTGCTGGGCTGGACTTGACCCCCTTTGACCTCGACGACCCCACCTCTTTGGTTATCGAGAAGGTTAATGGACTGCTCTATGACGTCTTGGCCCTCGTCGTGGAGCGCAACTCTGTGGCCGACACCTGGCTTCGGGGTACGGACTCTTCGGCTGACCGAGATGGACGTCGTGCCCTCATCGACATCATCAAGGGGAGCGTGCCGACAGTCCTTCGCGAGAGCCACCAGCAGGAGCATGCAGCGCTTCGTTATCCCGCAGGCGTTGACCCGCAGCCGATCTTGGCTCGTGAGCAACGTCTGGTGCGGGATAACCGCGCTCCTGACTGGCAGCCCACCGACGAGACCCGTAAGTTGTCCCTCTACAACCGCCTCGACCCCGTGTTCTACGCGGCGGTGAAGGTGCGGTACCCGCTTGCGGGTGACCTTAGCGGGGTCACTCTCCGCTCGCTCCAGGCGCTCGTCGTGGCCATCTTTCAGGCCTGGGCGCAGTCGGATGATGGGGCGGCAGTGCGTGAGAAGCAGACGCTGGGGGCGGGCGGTAAGCCCTCCGCCCTTATCACGTCTTCTGAGTACGCGGTCCTTCTCGACGAGATCGCCGCCTTGAAGGCGCTTGTGCAGGGCAATCGTGCGGGCGCGGCTCAGCGACAGCAGCAGCCGCAGCCGCGCGGTAAGCAGCATCCGCGGGGCCATCGAGTGGGTGTGCACCCGGCACCGTCTGTGGGGTTCGACAGGGACAGCATGAAGGCCAAGCCCCTTTGCCACCGTTGCCGCAAGGCGGGCAAAGGGGACGCCTATCACGCGTACCGCGACTGCCCTCTTGGTGGGCGCCGGCATTCGTCGGCCACGGCAGCGGCCTTCTGCATTCCTATTGAGGAGGAGGATGCGGAGGGTCTTCACACCCTGGCACTTGTGCAGGTTTTCCAGGAGGCTGCGGATGATGGACCGGAGGCCTTCGCCCGTGCGGCTTCGGCTTATGGTCCCCCCGCTGTGCTTTCCGCGGGCGGGATTGGCGGCATCGACGTGTCGGCCTACGGATTCAGCGTACCGCCTCCGCCTTCTGGCGGGACCGACGACGAGGACATCTTGCGGCGGCTTGATGCCCTCACCTCTGAGGTTCAGGCCGCCCAAGAGCAGGTACATTACACTCACGCATCCTTTGTTCCTGGGAGTGCGGTTGAGGAGCATGCATCGGCTCTGGTGTGTGGCCCTGCCGCTGCGGCGGGGATCACACCGGAGGGGCAGGTTCCGGCAGGTGGTGCGGCGGCATCGGCATCCGCCGTGCCGGCCCCTGCTATGCCTGTTTCGCAGGCGAAGGATGTACGGCCCGCGCCGGTTCAATCGGCGCGGGTGACCACCACGGAGGCGACGTGCGGTGAGTTCGGAGGCTTCGTGCAGACGGTGAATCACGCCGCCGTCCACCCGTCTGACCTGACAGGCTATGACACGGACGACTACGAGGATTACGCCGACGGTACTTTCGCGGTTAAGCCGCGGGCTCCGTCCGGTGCTATCGGATGCGGTGTGCCGCCTTTCGGCTTTGGCACACCGGCGATCGGCGCTCTCGCGGTGCTCTCTCTGTTGTGCATTTCTTTTGCAGGTGTGTCTGTTTCGGCGTCCACAGCTTCTGCTGTGTCGGCATGTGCACCGGCTACGGAGATGCCTTCGCCTGGTGGTGATCTCGATTGGGAGGCTCCGTCATTTTTCTCTACGAATGATTTTCTTGATCCGGTGATGACGGCTCAGGGTCTCCTATTGCCTGACGATGTGCCACAGCTTCAGCCGCCCGAGCCTCCTGACACTTTGAGCTTTTTAGCATTTCGGGATTTGGCTCAAGCGGATTTGGGTATTGACATGGCATTCTACTACGGCATGGCCTTACATGAGAGCGGTCCTCTTGATGCGGGGCACTATTATGGAGCTGGTTACTTTTTACTTCCTACTATGGGATGGACTTCCGTGAGGCCACCGCTGACTACTTTGGTACTGTCGATTGACTTCTTGCTCACTCTGGAGGCACACCAACATGGTGGTGTGCAGAACTCCTGTGACCTCAAAGACTTCTTCAATCTGGTTTATGTTTTGCTTTGACACCTTTATAATCTTCAAACTGACTTGCTAGCACGGTTCTTTTCACTTGTTTAGCGGTGCCTTAATTGCCCGTATGCTTTTGTTCACGTGCTACCTAGAGGTTTCCAATTTGTGTATCAGAATAGCACAGTTGGATTGGCAGTTAGACTTGTCACCTAGCTCCTGCCCTAACACTAACAGCCTTACATTTTCTGACTCTCCTAGCCAGTCACCACCCACAGTGTTGGGGTGGTGTGCTGAAATCTGTATAGGCAGCCCTGACTGGGAGTCCCGGTGCAGGCCCCTATGACAGATTCCTAGGACCAACACTGGACTACTGACTGATCTGTAGGTTCGTACTGTGACACACGCTGTGTCACAGGTAGGCTAGACACCGAGACCGTCCGAGACCGTTCCGGGTATATCTAGCTTAGGGTTTATTTATCTTATACAGTTTATCCACACGAGTACGGGACTTTCTGATATCTAGTGTACTTGGATATTCCGGTAATGCTTTATGTTTGCTCGGTGTGCTTAATTTCGGAGTGTGCCCGCACTCGATCACACGTTTCCAGGATTGTGACGTGTTGCTTAGCGAACTTGCTTGCCCGCGTTGAGTTGCCTGCAATTGAATCTTCAAAATGGAAGCATAGCACACTCAGGCACGCGACACGGAGTGTTTTTTCCAATGCACCTGTCGTCCGATCCTTGTTCTCTTTTTTTAGTTAGCTTAGTAGGTTCAGTTTTGTTTGCAGAATTCCACGACTGCCCGTCCGAGTTCGACGAGGCGGCAGTCCCTGCACTTTCCACGGCTGCTCCTAAGATTACAGGCAGGCTTCGGCAGCGGTCAGGCTTCTGGCGGTCCTTTGCTTCAG
Organism: Cymbomonas tetramitiformis; assembly: GCA_001247695.2. NCBI lineage: Eukaryota > Viridiplantae > Chlorophyta > Pyramimonadophyceae > Pyramimonadales > Pyramimonadaceae > Cymbomonas > Cymbomonas tetramitiformis. The sequence continues at coordinate 12,911 of LGRX02008683.1, forward strand.
CTCTAGTGGTGACCTGGGTGCTGTTCGGAGTGCCACTCACGTGGATCAACGGCCCTCCACCTAGCAGTTTCTTTCCCAACTCTCCGACAGCTTTGGCAGAGGAGGAGTTCGTGACAGAGGCAGTGCTAGGCTTGGTTCAGTCTGGCGCGGCTGAGGAATGGTTCACACGTCCGGAGGTTATCTCCCCTCTTGCGGTGGCATATAGAGACACAGGCCCAGACAGCCCACCTAAGAAAAGGCTGATCTGGAACGGCAGGTATGTCAACTCGTTCATAGTGGTCCAGAAATTCAAGTATGAGTCTCTGGCTATTGTGAGGGACTTGCTCGGTTGGTATGGCACCTTGTGGTCTTTTGACCTGACCTCTGGCTATCACCACGTGGAGTTACACAGTGACTTTCACACATATATATGTGGCTTTTAGCTGGAAGGGCAGGTTTTATGTCTTCAAAGCCCTCCCTTTCGGTCTGGCACCCGCCCCTTTCTTCTTCACCAAAATCACCAACGAGCTGGCCGCTCGGTGGAGGAGGCAGGGTGCAGGCTTGGTTCACTATCTGGATGATTTCCTGTTTATTCAGGGACGGTCTGGCAGGCCTTTTGCAGTTGAGCAGGCTTCAGTTCTTCAGGACGTTGAGGACAGTGGCTTCCTGATTAACAAGGAGAAGTCCACACTGGACTTTCAACAGCTGATTGAGTTCTTAGGTGTCGGCATTGATTCAGTAAGAGGAGTCTTCTTTGTTCCACAAAAGAAGTGGGACTCCTTTCAGGCCCGGGTGGCATTCACACTCAACAGGCAGTGGACCTCACCCCGAGAACTTTCCCGTCTGGCAGGGAAGATCCAGAGTTTCACTTTGGCTTTAGGCAAGGTGTGCCAGATGTTCTCCCGAGAGATGTATTTTGAGGTGGAGAGTCACTCCTCGTGGGACAGGCCTATTCCACTCACGGAGGCAGTGGCAGGGGAGCTCAGGTTCTGGCAGTCAGTGCAGAGGCGGCAATTCGAAGCCCCTATCTTGCCGGTATTTTTGGCTTTCAGGAACAGGATATGGACGGATGCGGGCGGCACAGGCTGGGGTGCGTGCAGTACTCGAGGCAGTCACAGACAGGCTTGAGCAGGTGGCGCGAGGGCACTTGTCACTGGCAGAGAGAGATGCTTCCTCCACGCACAGGGAGATGGTTGGCTACCTGCAGGCTCTTCGGTCCTTCTCAGGCTTCGTTCAGGGCAGCACACTGAAGCTGTACACAGACTCCCAGGCGGGCTGTCAGATCCTTGAGAAGGGTTGCAGTTCCAAGCACGCCTTGCACAGGCTTGTGGTGGACATTTTTTGGGAGTGCACCAGGCTCGGGGTGTCCCTGTACCCGGTGTGGGTGCCTCGGGAGCTCAATGCTCAGGCAGACTACTTGGCTGGCATTTATGATGGTGATGACTGGCAGCTGAACCCGCACTGGTTCCACTGGCTCGACAGTCTGTGGGGCCCTCACACGGTTGACCGCTTTGGCACGGACAAGAATGCACTTCTCCCGCGGTTCAACAGCAGGTGGTGGTGCCCGGGCTCGGAGAACGTTGACTGTTTCTCTCTAACAGACTGGTGGCTGGAGAACAACTGGTGCAACCCTCCCTTCGGCATGGTCGGCAGGCTCTTGGAGGTGCTTAGGAGGTTCTCGGCGGTGGCTACAATCATCGTGCCGTACTGGACGGGCAGGCATTGGTGGCCTCTTATCTGCCCGGACGGGCAGAACTTTGCTCCCTGTAATATCAGGGACTGGAGGGAGCTTCCACGGGACACGGCAGAGGCGCTTTTTCTGCCGGGGGCCGGTCGGGCTAATGAGAGAGCCGTGGGCCCGCCTAACTTCAGGGTGTTGGCGATGCGGGTGGACTACTCGGCTTGAGCAGGAGGGCACCTAGAGTCGGCCTTCTGGCGGCAGGTGGAGGTCAGCCAAGGCACGGTATCGGTTGGTTCTAGGTGGTATTAGTTTTTTCCGATAAGTCAAAAATAAGTATTAGTCGATACCGATATCCAATTTTTTTAATTAGTCGATACCGATATGCCATCCTAAGCTATTAACCGATACCAATATTAGGAGAACAGGTATCAGTCGATTGCGATATTGTGATAGGTGCACAAATAGGTATCGAGTAATACCAATAAACTAATATATCGATATATCGGACTTATTCCGATAATTATTGTTCTATGCAAATGTTGGACTCTAGCACTCTACATTATAATAACAAAGTAGTCTAATTCATCGCTGCCATAAGTGCGTGCTCTATGGTACCCTCTTTTAGACACTTTCTAAGGTCACTATGCATTTGGCCGCAGGCGCTAAATGCACGCTCCACACCTGCTAGCAGGCGCAGCCAGGAATTGCCTCGCCATCTTGGCCATGTGTGGGAGGTTTTTAGCAGCAGCTTTCCACCATACTAGAGGGTCCGTATGCTTTGTTGCTGCAGGCGGTGCCATGTACTTTTCAAATTCATCTTCAGCCCTTTCCGCCACTATGAGCTCACCCACTTCATCATCCTCACTGTCACTATCTAAAAAGCTGGCCACAGTCGTCACGGTTCTCACGATATTTTAATTGACAAATGAGACAATTGGTCCGAAACACCCACTCGAGTTACGTTTTTATGGGGTGGCAAGGGGCGGATCGATGCTTCGATGGGTCCGAAAATCACACACTCATTCCGTAAGTCGATGAAACCTTAACGCCATAAACACACTATTCGATGAAAATGATATTCTCATGTGAAAATGATATTGCCTTATTTACCTCATGATAGGATTAAAAATCCGCATTTTAACAGGCAAGAACATGCAAGTGCAGGTTGTGCATTAGATTTAATGGTTTTTATGGTACAAAATTGAGGTCAAATGCACTTTTTCGAAATCTAGGAGGAGTGAAAATACAAAGAACTTTTGACTCAGAATCTATATACACGTTATACACATATTATTTACATGTTTTTTTCGTCTTGCTTTACGCGTCCACATCAGGTGCTACCGCTACCGCTACGCAATTATCAAAAGCTTCGTCTTCATCGGAATCATCCGATTCATTCAAGTCACCTAGGTCCTTGCGCGTGCGTTTGGATTGTTGTGCAAGCAAAGCGACGACTATCTGCGCGTATTGCTCGTTCGGTATACTCCGTTCGGGGTCTTTCGCATCCACATTCCATGCCAGCACTATTTCATTCTTATCGAAAGTCTCGGTAGACGGTCGGTGCCCCGGTGGCGCTGCGAAAGCTCCTACGTGACTCGCAAGTTGCTTGCCGAGGTGCTTCTTCTTGGTGTCGGTGTGTTTTTGGGTTGGAAATAGCGATATTGCAGCTGTTGAGTTGACGGATAGCGCGCCTCCACCTTCACCAAGTACAACGGATCCGACCATTCGCTTCGCTTCAGTTGTACGCGGAAAGCGAACTTGTCGTTTTCAGATTCCACCGCGAGAGCCACCGCAAAGCTGCCGACTGTCATCTGGCCGTAGGTGACCTCCCACTGGGCGTTGTCCACGTACTGCTCTGCTCGCTTTTGGGCTCGACCTTGGTGTTTCCGTTTACCGTTGTACACTTCTATCGGCGCTCGATCAATTCGGCGTTGGATGCGCACCGGTATAGCGGGGACGGCGGCAGCCCCGGCAGCTTCTATCGCCAACGCGGGCGCCTCTATCAGTCGAACCAAGGTGGCATTGCGCTCGATGGCGATTTTCTCGGGATGCTGGAAGGGTATCGCGGGCGCTTGACATTCTCCACCAGCAGTTAGGTGGCGCTGTTTCTCGATGACATCCTCGCGCCAAAACTTTTCGTGCACCTCCGTGAGCTTTGTGCCCAAAATGTCCTTCAACGCCTGTAAGGTATGCTCAAGCTTTTCGATGCCTTCTTCGGTAAAAGGAATCGGCTTGATGTATCCAGGCCCCGCGACAGGGGGTGTAGAAACAAGCTTTGGCAATGGAGTCTCGGGTAACCATTTTGGTGAAATGGAATACTGTTTGTACTGCATGCCCACTTCGCCGTGCTCGTTCATCTTGAACTTGAAAGCCTGTTGTGCCAAAATATTGTGGCAATCGAAGACGTGACCATCAAACCAAGAGCTGAAGTCGAAGATCTTCTCGGTGTGCTCGCATATTACACCATCCGTAAAGCATTCTTGTGCGACCTCTATCATCTCGTCGAGCGTCCAAGCTTGCTTGCGTCGTAGACGCACGGAGAAGCGTGAAAACATCTGGTCAATGTTCTCGTGCGTATGTCCCACCAACAGAAAGTTGAGTTTCACCTTGCGAAAGACGTCCGTGTGCACCAGCCAAGCTGCGTATGCCAACATCAACTTGCTCTTGTTGGTGCTCACATTGTCAAGCTGTACATACAATACTTCCGGCATCGGGTATGAATTTTCCCCGTCCCCGTTGCGTCGATGCTCTTGAATGCGGAGGATATCCCGGTGCAAAACGTTGACAAGGAAGTTCGCATCGTCCTTGAAGTTGGCGTAGTTGAAATCCATGAAGCGGCCCACGTTCTCGATCATGCTCCCCATGTTGTGCACGTCAAGGAAGTCCTTAGAGTCCAGATGTTTAGGGATACGTCGAAAGTGTGGCAGTCGGGTGGTCCACTGCGTCATGCCATCGATGATCACCGAGGCATACTTATGCCAAGTTTTGTTCATGGCAATGCTCTTGGTCATATTCGCTTTACGACCATGTTTGTAGAACTTCTGGCGCTCCGCTCGTGCGATTGCCAGATGTTTGTTGAGAGGCCCGTTGTATTGCCCTGTGCATGATACACAAAATCGGGTCAGTGAACAAATTACATAAACATATAAACACATCACAAAGCTATTCATGAATATTCACCTTTTTGAGATTTGGTTAAGCCTTCCTTCAATAACTTGAAGGACGCGCAAACATCGCAGTGAGAAAATCGGTTCACCGATGGAATCTTTAGCCACTTGCTGCAATCTTCTTCAAATATTTTGTACCAGTAACTGAGAGAGAGTTTTTTGCTCTCCTCATTCTCACCCAAGCTCTGAAGGTACTCGTCCCACAGCTCTTCGATGGTCAATCCATCTGAAAGGTGCTTCTCGGGTTTGTGAGGTTGGGGTTGTCCGTATTCGTCCGCGTATTTCTCGAGCCATGCGACGACCGACTCGCGTTTCAGGGAAACCTTGCGGTTGTCCTCCTCGTACGCCAATCCATGAACAAACGTGTGTCGGCCCTCGAGCACGCGTGTTCGACAGTCTTGAAGATACCCGTAACTGATGCCGTAAGCCATATAGTAGAACTTAAAGCACACCTGTTACAAAACAAAAGACACTGTCACTCAAAAATTATTAACACATTATCCAAAAATGTCATAAGGGTTTTGGTAGGTTATGCCAATTTAAGACGCTTGGGAGACACCCCCAACACTGCACGTCTGCAGGCGGGACGGCCGTCGCATGCTCGTCAGCACTCTCCAAACCACACCTTAAATCTGCGCAACCTAGACCCTCAGTGGGAATCGAACCCACGAGTGCGAGGTTCGTAGCCTAGCGCCGTACCAACTCGACCAATGTCGCGAATATGTACACATCGTAAATTTAGAAATTTATCATACAATATTACACAATCTATCACAAGGTCCAAGAAAAATTTCGCTTTGGCCAGAGACCGTTCATTAGCTAATGAACGGTTCCCGCAGCCAAAGTGTCTAATTGTGAGTCGCGCTTTGGCCAGAGACCGTTCATTAGCTAATGAACGGTTCCCGCAGCCAAAGTGTCTAATTGTGAGTCGCGCTTTGGCCAGAGACCGTTCATTAGCTAATGAACGGTTCCCGCAGCCAAAGTGTCTAAGTGTGAGTCGCGCTTTGGCCAGGGACCGTTCATTAGCTAATGAACGGTTCCCGCAGCCAAAGTGTCTAATTGTGAGTCGCGCTTTGGCCAGGGACCGTTCATTAGCTAATGAACGGTTCCCGCAGCCAAAGTGTCTAAGTGTGAGTCGCGCTTTGGCCAGAGACCGTTCATTAGCTAATGAACGGTTCCCGCAGCCAAAGTGTCTAATTGTGAGTCGCGCTTTGGCCAGAGACCGTTCATTAGCTAATGAACGGTTCCCGCAGCCAAAGTGTCTAATTGTGAGTCGCGCTTTGGCCAGAGACCGTTCATTAGCTAATGAACGGTTCCCGCAGCCAAAGTGTCTAAGTGGGAGTCGCGCTTTGGCCAGAGGACCGTTCATTAGCTAATGAACGGTTCCCGCAGCCAAAGTGTCTAAGTGGGAGTCGCGCTTTGGCCAGAGACCGTTCATTAGCTAATGAACGAGTTCAAAAAAAAACATACCTGCTTCTTGGCCAAAAAGTATTTGAAGTCGAATTTGTCTTCAGATCGTGAGCTGTTTTTTAGCAAGTCTTTGATGAAGTATTCCTTCCTATCTTTTTGCGACATACTAAAAATATTTTCGCGAAAGGACTTAATATCTGCCGATGAGAAAGATAGACAGCAGTACGACTTGCAATTGCACTTAATGGTTTCTGCCATTGATATACTGTCAGCCTGCAAACGTCGCTGCTTGATACTAATTACGCCTGTATATTGTTTCTTGCGTATGTCGGATTCGTACGGTTTGCGCGTTACAATCTGCTTGTTTACTTCACCGTTAATGCACCGAAGAGGGTCTTCATTAAGCAAGTCTAAACTTGTCTCTGAAAATTCGGTATCAAGTCTGCTTTTTATCTCTTCTAAGTCAATTTCGCGCAAAGCGCGTGTCCCGGAAACGCGTGAAGAATTAGAGCTAACTTCCGATCTAGACGTCAAAGGCGCGTTCCAAAGAACCAATTGCGTATTTGCGCTCGGGGCTGTGCTTGGAATTGGCTCATTATCAAAAAAGTTAGCCCCTATTTCCATAGAATCTTCAATAACTATTCCCGGGCACGGTTTGCAGATAATCTCGCAACCCTCATCAAAAGGAATAGAAAACATATTTTCGTCGAAATTAGCCGTCATTAGCTTATGAAGCCGTTTTTTTCGTTCTGAAAATGATATGAACTTGCGAGTCAACGGAGAATTTCTATCTTACTGAATCGATCGATTCTCGATTTCAGCGCAAATGACACCAGCATATCTTAAAATCATATCCTTGATCTGAACAGACCGAATCAGATAGCGACAGCAGATGTCATTTTTGACGGAAATCGTCATCGATATTTGACATGTCATTTTCAGCCGCCAAAAATGACTTTTACAATTTTGCTAAAGTTACATCACTTTTTCAAAGTTTCTTCACACACACCCCTTTCACAGTTGACAGCCAATTTCTCTCATTTCAGTATGACGACAGCAGAAACATTTCAAGCACTGAGGGAACAGCATACTTTCCAGTTGTATCTTGGCCACAAGTGGAGCATTGTTAGAACGCTAGAAACCGACAATCCTACAGACACCTTGCGAATAATAATTCACTCAAATGACCAAAACCAGCTTGCTGACGAAATGATGTACAGTTTTCCCCAATACATCTCTACGACTGTAGAAGAAGGTAGCCTTCTTCCGGAAAAACGCGTTGCGTACAGTATAATTGAAGGCCAGCGTCCAATTTTGTATATCGTCGCCATTAGAAACAACAAGCTCACTGTGATCGAACTGGACAGCGATGACTTTGAGGTAGACTCGAGCTGTCCTAGGCACACGAATCGGCTTTCGGCTTTTCAAAACTTAAAAAGTAGGGCAGAAGAACAACAAAAAAGCAAGGCATTCTATATAGCGAGCTATGTAAACACGGCGTGGAAATCGTCGATTACAGCTCCTTTCTGGCAAAGCAAGAGGCCACCGGTAGTGCCTGATGACCTCGGCCTTGGTAGCGAGATACCTGTTGTACAGGCTTCGGTACGTCCCTTTCGCGCCTTGAGCCTGTCCCTGGTCGGAAAGCGTTCATTACCTAAAAAACGCTTTCTGCCTCGAAACGCGCGCCCTGAGCCTGGACCGGGGCGGAAGGCGTTCATTAGCTAATGAACGCTTTCTGCCTCGAAACGCGCGCCTTGAGCCTGTCCCTGGGCGGAAAGCGTTCATTAGCTAATGAACGCTTTCCGCCTTGAAACGCGCGCCCTGAGCCTGGACCGGGGCGGAAGGCGTTCATTAGCTAATGAACGCTTTCTGCCTCGAAACGCGCGCCTTGAGCCTGTCCCTGGGCGGAAAGCGTTCATTAGCTAATGAAC